>JBBPRK010001433.1:0-12316 GCA_038093075.1 Boletus patriciae | reverse complement strand
ACTCGACTCGGATTGTTGTATGTACCGTTAAATGATGTTTATGTTTCGTTTCGATGTTCGGCCACCCGATCTACGTGTATAATGAATCCAATTGCAATTCGCGAAAGCACCATGGTGTCATGACTGGGGCGTCTGAAGGAGATCCAAGAGATAGCGAGTGCCGTTACCTTCCGAATCGAAGCATGTTACCATCTGACGTGATGAATCATGAATAACTAGTCTATCTGATCCTGACATGGCACGTTCTTCTTTGCTTCGCACGATCAAAACGATTTGCTGTGGAGTCGAGTCTCATTCATTTCCCCGGAGCGGTCGAAGTGTTCGCTGGCATTTCTTCAGGAGACACATCCTTTGTTGATCCCATCGGACAAGTGCAGCGTGTTGAAGATGCAATCCATCCCCAGGATCCTGAGCGGGTGGAGAACATATATTTGTGACAAGGTACCATGGTGAGATATGAGAAGCAGTCGCTAGGACGGGACAGCCTGAGCGGGTGGAGAACGTATATTTGTGACAAGATACTATGGTCAGATAAGAGAAGCAGTCGTTAGGACCTCGGACGGCCTGAGCGGGACCAACTTCCGAGTCCATACCCATACCCACCCTTCAAGTTGGCAGCGCAAGGCAAGGCACACTGATATAAGTCATCCATGATCATAATACCGAGATAATGCCAGCATGACAACCAAATTCCCCGATACCGTACAGCCATTCAGCGTTGGCGATGGGCCCGAGCACTGTGAGGGCACCCCAAAGGTCCAAATCACTAGCGGTATGAGCAGTCGCAACGCCGGTTACTCTGAGTGATGAGTGGTGGAGGAAAGTCCAAGTGATCTCGTTTGCGTGTACCGCCAGACTCCCATGCGATACGGTGAGGACAGCGGACAGAGCTGCGTGGAGGAGAGCGTTATTCCTTTTTGCTACGAAGGCGCTCCAAGTAGGCGAGACTCGGATGCGAAAAGGTAGACGTAGAGAGCGAGGAAACCAAGAAACACGAGCTATCGCAGCTCTTGCGTTGGCTATACCGTCGTATACAGCTCGGTTTATATCATCTGAACAAGGCAAACCTCGTTTCACTCCGGCAAATCACTGGCGTGTCGGGCTGTCGCAATGCGATCATCCCGAGTCACGCGCCACGACGCGCTGAGAAAAGTGCCCGTACAAAACCGACAATGACGAGGTCAGAGAAGAATGAACACCTGTGAGGGGGAACACATTATGAATAATATGCATTAAACTGGGACATACACAGATCTCGGCATACAATCTCCCGGATGAAGGCGCACTACATGTATGTGAGACAGGAAGTGACACATATAGGGAGACCTAAAAACTTGAACACGACTGGTGACCCTCAGATAAAGTCGAAAGCGGGAGAGAACGTTACAACTTACAGGGAATTTCACGCGGTGCTCTCTGAGACCATGCATGTAAGGGATGTGCGACAAAGGGAACACAGGTGCCAGTGGGTGAACGTGGCACGACGACCTGTGTCGTATCTTTTGCCATAGCAGTAATCAGTGTGCCCCATTGCCAGCCAGCTCAGACCATGGGATGCATCTTGCATTATACGGGGGGCTCCATGCCTAGGGCCTCAACCTGGCAGTGTACATGGTCGCAGTGCAGACGCCAAGGGCTCCACGATAAGCCCCCTTCCGTGCTGTGTCCTCTGCCCAGCCTCCAAGCCGCTGATCCTGCGGATCAAAACATAACATGGGGAAATCTGTCACCACAGAGAATCTTATCGAGGCTGTGCGTACGCTCGAATGCCTTTCTTGTTCGGTGCCTCGGTCATGTGTACGCGCTGCGCGTGCCAAGACGATGTTCTGTGAGAAAACGGTTGCGACCTGGGCTGAGCGGCGAACAATGTGCCAGTGGCTGGCCGCTACAAAGAGTCAAATGACGTCTGCTGGTGGCAGGGGGCGCAAAACTGCCGCATGTCAGCGAGTTGGTGGCTGACATGTTAGATCCGACGGAGGGATTTACTGGATGAAGAACGATTGCCATTGGTGGAAGTCGCCGGCTACTGCTCCACCGAGTGGCGCAAAACTGCCGCAGTCATCGAGCCCAACCGGCCGATCTGAGGCATTTGTTAAACGACGAACGATGGCCATTGGTAGCTGGTTCGGCAGTGCAGTCGTGGGTGCTTTTTCGTGCGGGGTATAAAGAGGGGGTGTGGGCAGCCTGGATGGACTCAGAGCCTGATAACCCAACGTTATACGACTACTACCTCCAAAGATGCAATTCGTAGGCCAACGTTTTTTCGGTCGTAGACCATCGCTGACGGTGCTTTCTGACAGGTGAACGCTATCCCTGTTAACCAAGCCGGCGCGTGCGGCGAGCCACAGTGCCAATGTGGTGATGCGTAAGTACCTGTCCGTCGTGGTGAATGGATGTGCTGAGGATCGAACGACTTGGTAGATGCCAGTGCAAACCCGGGCAATGCAAGTGCTAAATGAATAGTCTTGCCGGGCCCATGATGAAGTTTCCATGGGTTCTTGATCGTATTGTACTATGTTATGCCCAAGTTTATTCACCACCTGCTTGATGGAGTGCTATGACTGCTGCGAGATGCTGAGTGGCAGGATCCCAACGACGAGGGTCGCATTGAGTAGCCCTGACAGGGCCGTGACGCCGCTGTCAAGGTGCTGTGTGAACACGCTGCACGACGCTTTCACCACTACCGCCACCACTCGCACATGGTCCACCGCGCACCCGACTCGCGGCTCCTGACGAACCTCATCCACCACGAGAAGGAATACGCCAAACACCTCGCCGCTCTCTTCCCGCTTTCCCATGCTGCCCTGGCGTCCCTCTCCGCCTACGCCGCCGCCTCGCCCGCCCAGTCCATCGCCACCCTCGTCGACGTCCTCGCCAGCGCCGACGACGCTCTCCAGCGGTACGCACACGCCATAGATGCATGGCGCGAACAACTCGTCGCACTCAAAGACCTCGAGGACGACCTCGCCGCCGTCCTGCGCGACCGCGACATTCTGTGCGTACCTCCGTCTCTCCGTCTGTTTGCACCCGCTCACCGACTGCGCAGCGTCACCCGTCTCATCAAGGCCTCCAAGTCCACCCGCGACGCCCACCGCTCGTCCCGCTTGGTCGCCCCCCTGACTGGCCCCGCCTCAGCCTCCCTCTCCTCTCTCCCCTCTACCAACTCGACCATCGCCGGCGCCAGCGTCGGCCCCGCCAGCACCAACGCCAAACTCGCCCAGGCCCAAGCTGAGCTCCAAGCCTGCGAAGCCCACCTCGTCACCAAGGAGCGCGAACTCGACGCCCGTCGCATCAGCATCGCCCGCGACGGTCTCGGCGCCCGGTGTCGTGCCCTCATAGACTGCGGGTGGGTATGGGGCGAGATGGGAAAACAAGGGCTCAAGGCGCTGCAGGCCCTCAGCGCCAACGGGGGCAGTTTCCCAGGTACGTAGTGTCCACGTGAGTCATGTGCTACGCTGACGGCAACGATAGTGCCGAAACCGTCGTCTGCGATCCCGCCTCGTCTCGGTACCACGTACGCATCCGACCACTCGTCGCTCACCCCTTCCCAAAGCGCTTCGCAAACCGCAGCACGCTCCGTCGAGACCAGCCACGAGGGTCCGACTTCCAAGGAACACGACGAGTCCAGGTCCAAATCCCCCGCACGGACAACCCGCCTAAAGGATGACGAGGACCTCACCCTCACCCTCCCGCCCGCACACGCCATGCCCGAATTGGCATTTCCCACTGGCGTCCGTGTGCAGCCTCTTCAAAACGGTGATTCAACAGCGACGACACCACCCGCAGCAGACGCGAGCGCCCATACCACACCCGCACCCCCGTCGGGACGGAAACGGAGCAAACGGGCCCGTCGACCGCCCTCTCAGCACATCGCCGAAGTCTCTGACGAAGGCTCCGATGGTGATCGCCACGCCAACGTCAACGCGAGCCCGCTGGTACCCCCCACCCCGTTCCCCACCGCCCGCGCCGCACCCGACACCAGCTCCGAAGATGAGAACCCCGTCGGGCCACTCCAAGTCGTCGACAACGACCCGTTCGAGGTCATTCGGAGGTCGATGCTCGGTCCGCTGCCGTCCTCCTCTGCGCTCGCCAGTACCTCCGACGTGCGTGTGAACGGCACTGGGGAGACCAGTCCGTCCAAGGCGGGGGTGGGACAATCCCCCGGCTCTGGCTCTCCGAGACGCCAACGTAGAACGTCGATGGCCTTTTTCGGCTCCCTCCGCGGTTTGTTTCGAAAACCCAAGGAGAGAGAGAGGCTCGGTGGCGAATGGGACGAAGGCCATTCTTCGCCCTCGCCTTCTTCGCCGAATCGGACGGGGACAAAGGCGGGTGGTGGGTGGGTGACGAGGACAGATGCGCGGATCAAGTCTAGAGGTGGGGCAGAGGAGTCAGATGATGAGCCGACGCCGACGGGGACGAGGACGGCGACAACAACGAACGTGGCGAACGTGGGGAGGCGCGGTACTGCAGGGACGCGGTTGCGCAAGGGTCGACCTGGTGCGTCTGCGCGCGAAACCGGGTCCCCTCATCGTGACGGGTGGATCACAGACAGCCCAGTCGGCACAGGCGCAGGTGCAGGCGGTGGGGAAACGGGCACGGGCAAGTCGCGAACGCGCAGAGGGACGGTGAAACGGAAGAAGACGTCCGTGGCGGATTTGAGGGGGAGTGATCAGGGGCATACAGATGGGGAAGTCGACAGGAGCGGGCGCCGGACGTTGGGACATGCGTCTACCAAGGGGAATGGAAATGCTCTCGAGGCGTCCGTGTCTAGACCCAAGCCCGACGTCAAAGTCGAAGAAGAGGAAGAGGGGGGACTGGCTCGTCGCGGGGC
Organism: Boletus patriciae; assembly: GCA_038093075.1. Classification (NCBI taxonomy): domain Eukaryota; kingdom Fungi; phylum Basidiomycota; class Agaricomycetes; order Boletales; family Boletaceae; genus Boletus; species Boletus patriciae. The sequence goes on along the minus strand of JBBPRK010001433.1, from coordinate 7,485 downwards.
CGTGCCCACCGACACCCACCCGCCTGGAGATCCCAACGCCAGCGCCAACGTTACCCCAGGTACCCAACACAGACGTGCGACGACGACCACGGCCACGTCGAGCCGGAAACCGTCGACCAATACAGCGCCGGCACACCGTCGATCTGCATCCTTGTCGCTCGTCGATGGGCACGCGACGTCTGCGTCTGCGTCGACGCAGGCAACGTCGACGGGGAGTATGTCCAGGCGGAAGCCACCACCCGAGATCGAGCCTCCGACGCAATCCCAATCACAGGCCCAAACTCCCCGAACCCATGAGTCGCAGCCCAAGCAGAATGCGAGACGACAGCTCGGCAACGGACACACTGCCCACGTCCACAAGCACGCTCAGAGCCAGAGCTTGATGAGCATCGTCGCGGACGTGACGCGCCGGAACCAGGACCACTGGCAGAGCCAGGGTGAGGACCGGGAGCGGGATCGGGCGGACAAGGCGAGGTCGATGGATATGCCGCGTGCACCAAAGTCTGTGGTCCGCGAAGATGGTGGGGAGAGAGGCGCAAACGGACGGAGGACGACGAGCGAGGATGGGGGCCAGGTCGGACAGGGCCCAGGACCAGGGCAACGTGCGGTCAAGTTGCCGCTGAGATCGGCGTTGAGGAATGCGAGTCGGACGCCGTCTCCGAGCCCTACTCCTATGACGGTCTCGTCTGTGGTCCCGGCGGAAGAGGTGGGCAGGGAAGGGGTGGAGGAAGAGCGTGGTCGGGATGTTATTCCACCGGCGTTGAGGGATTCGGCGTCGATTTCGTCGTATGAGACTGGGAGGGAGAGCTTTGATGTGGAGGAGGCGTCGCCGCCGGTTCAAACACGATCCTCACCGCCGCGCCCGCAGTCGCAACCCCCGGCACCACGATCGCAGTCGCCTGTTTGGGGCTCTCGATCAGACACACCATCCCCTCCGTTTACGTTTCCACCGCCGCCTGTAGACCCACCGCCTGTCCGAGGGGGTACGACAGCGTCGAAACCGACTCCAAGCGCGAACGCAAACACGATCGAATCGTCGAGCGTATCGACAGAGACCCCCGTACGGAGAAAGAGCGTGAGGGTGTCTCTACAACCGACGTTTTCGTCGACGCCGCCTGCATTGTGTGACGAGGACGGGGAGGGGTACGCGCCGTGGAGCGAGACGCGGGGTTCGGAGGGGGGGAGGGGGGGGAGGGGCGGTGGACACGCGGATGTGTGGGCGGATTCGAGCGAGGAGGACGAGGTGTATAGTCGCGCGAGGCGGCTGTTGAGTTTGGTGGGGCATGACAAGGGCAAGGGTCGGGCCAAGAAGTGATCGATGGATCTCTCTGCTTTCGTTTTGATTATTTGCTATTTCTCTTATTCTATCCCGGTCGTTCCTTCTCTTTTCAAGTTGGTGGCAGTCTCGCGGTAATTTGGTAGTGTTGATTAGGTAACCCGAGTGTGGCTCACAAATCTGAGCGTGTCTGAGCTGCCCCTTGTCCTTTTTTGTTCTTTTTTTCCTGCCATCCACGCGCAGGATCAGGGATCTTTTTCTTCCAAATCGTCTACTTGGACGCCAACCAACATTGCGCGACCGATATTTCCTTGAAAGGGGAGAGAGAGCCAGGATCAACTCGGGGGCACGCGCGGATAAACGATCAAGGACAGGATGACTGAGGTAGACCCGTCGCAGAGCGTTCAGGGTACGCAGAACGAGATCAAATCGGAGGAAAACGCTCCGATCAATGTCAAGGTGTGTGTCTTTGCTTTCGAGGGGGTTTATGCTGTGGTGGGGTTTTGGTGTCGTCGATGGCTGACCGTCCCCTCTTACCTGTCACACGCACACTCGCACTCACGCACGCATCCATTGGCTCGCACGCACGCGCATGCAGGTCGTCAGCTCGACGGGGGAAGAAGTCTTTTTCAAAATCAAGCGAAATACAAAGTTGAGCAAGCTGCAGGGAGCTTATGCGGCCAAGGTGGGCAAGGATGTATCGAACATTCGGTGCGCGTTTCTCTTTACCACCTCACCACGCACCTACGCGCATGCGGTTTTGCGGAGAGAGGCGCTGACGCGCGATCTCGAACAGGTTCTTGTACGACGGGAACAGGATAAGCGAGGACGATACGCCGGCGTCGCTCGATATGGAGGACAACGGTGCGTGTGGCTCTTCGCTTGGGTTGTTGTTGGTTTTTGTTTCTTTTGTTTTGCGTGTCGTGTCGCCCGTCGCGTTTCGAACGTACTGTGCTGACCCCCTTTCTCTCCTCTTTTTGCCTTTTGCCAGACACGATCGATGTCATGGTCGAACGTACGTCTCCTATTTCTTTTTTCACCTCTCGCGCGTCGTTTTGACGGTGGACTTGGTAGAGGTCGGCGGGTGGGCGGCGCCATGATCGAGTTTGAGCGCTGTCCCGGCCCGTGTTTTTCCATTGTGTTTTTATCCTCACGTCCGTTTCGTTTTTTTTTTGCGCTGCGTGTCAGTTCGTAATGCAATTTTTATTTTCGTTTGATGTATTTGATGGAGCGTTGTTTCTTGAGCCCCTTTTCTTTGCGGGAACGCGTGATGCGTGACTGGTTTGACGGAAGCAGCGGGCCGGGGCTGGTGATATCTCTGGGGACGTTGATCTCGTTGAAATCGAAACACCGGGCCTGCATGATCGTTGCCTGGCGGACATCTGAGTCCAGGTCCACGGTCCAGGAATAACGGATGCCCAGGCTATCGCGCAAGATCAGGAACGACTATCTTCCTACCCAAGGGGCTGCCCGCGGAAGACCACCACCACGCAGGCCTCCTACTCGATCATCCATCCACGATGAGCTCACCATTCGATCTCGTCGGCCCTGTGCTGCCTCAGGCATTGCGACTTGCCCGGTACCAAGCCTCGGCGACTCTCCCGCAGAACGTCAGCGATCTTCAAAGCGAGAACGACACGATAAACCAAACGCCCTCCCGCGAAGAAGAGCGCCTTCTCGTCAGCAATGCCAGCGTCGTGACCGCTCTGGAGGATTTGTTCAGCTGGAGGTGAGGAATATCGCCCGTGTCCTGTCGACCCCGTTTTCCTTGGACAGACATTGATTCTGTGTAGACAAAAGGACCGGACGTGCAGGACGAGCAAACTGTCTCGCGTGGAATACGTTCGCTTTCAGCGGGCCATGTATCGAATTTGGCTCGTGTTTGTGCTCTATGGACCCCGTAGATTCGTTCCGAGTCGCTGGTTTTCCGACGATGATGCTGATGATCGCGAATCGGATCTCGATAGTTGGGAGGATCAGAAAACCTTCCTCCAGCAATTCTCATCGCAAGAGCTTTTCCAAATATGCAAAATAGCCTGGTTTCTCATTTCTACTGCTGGATGGGCTGTCATTGCAGAAGGGTGTGCCTTGGGAGGGACTCAGGAATTGTGTAAGTCTCGGAAGCGTTTCTCATAGATTTCCGAATTTTAACGATCGCATCCGCTCAGACGACTGGAGAGGAATGTATCTTTTTGCAGGTCCTCACATCATTCTACGTTGCTATGAAGGTGCGACGACTACCCATCTCCCAACACAGTATCTGGATGACGATGGCGCATACACAAACTTCCTAACGCATGCCCTCTCTGAGATCGTTAAGGAACGTCAAGTTACTGAGCCTGTTGGATTTATTGGGGTCATTCTTGATGACATTATTGGCGAGCATGACCGGTGTACGACCAATGGTTTCCTCCGAATCATCGTATGCTGTTCTAACTCGTCTGAACAGGCCGTCATTGTGGTAGTGCTGGTATCGAAAGCCTTATGGAAGGCCAAGCACGATTTCTTCCCAGTTTATACAACGAAACGAGTGCGTGTTTTGTCGCGCGGAGCAGAGAACTCGATCGCCAATGATCCTCGTAGGCTGGGACGACCTCAGGGGGCAGCTAGACCGGGAATTTCTCGTGCCAAGAAATCTATGCCTTAACCTCGTCGAGAAACCGCTCGGACAGGCGCTGAGCGGCGACTGGTCGCGACTCCTCCGTGAAATGTTTGTTTGCAGACGCGACGAATTCGCTCAGTGGTCCAAGGAGGATTGGATCTGTCACGCGTGCTGGATGTCCTTTTTCCGGGATACCATGTGGCGATGGCGACTTGAGCAAAAGAGGAAAGGTACGCATGTCCAAACGTGGCGACTCGCTCGGGCGTTCACCCCGGGACTTTTGTAGCCGAGGAGCCGATAGAGAAAGATTGTAGGTGAGCCCACCAAACACTTATTACACTTTACATTCCCACGAACCGAATTGCAATTTTAGATACGGGTACGATTGCAAGAAGCAGTGTTACGACAGCGGCTTGACGCATGCCAAACAGTTCAATGTGCGAAGGTCGCCGATCGTAGAACTTGCTGTTGGCACTCACATCTGCTTTTAAAACCTAGCACCTGTGTAAGCCCATCGAAGAAACTACCGATCGGTGAATTCGAGGATGACTATTTTCACGAGAGTGAAAAGATCCAGAGCTCGGGTCTCTCGAGTCCGAATCTACTCGACTCTGAGCAGTGGTAGCTTCAAATCACGAACGGGAGAAAGACTGTGTGTGAATGTGTCAACTTTCCCGTCCCGTGTTTCCATTGTTTTTTTTTTTTTAAATCCTCACGTCGTTTTTTCTTTCTTCGCTGCAGGTCGTTGTAATGCAAGTTGTATTTTCTATGTATTCGATGCAGTGTTGTTTCTTGTGCCCATTTTCTTTGCAAAAGCGCATCATGCGTGACTAGTTCTACGGAAAAATCGCAACAGTCCCATTATCACATAAAACAGGTACCTACAAGCATGTACAGTCTACCATGGGGCCGCGCCCCGAAGGACTTTAAACGAGGAATATAAAAATAAAGATAAAAAAAGTTCTACGGAACCACCGGGCCAATGACATCTCTGGAGGAGTCGATCTACAAACATGATTCCAACACCCCTTCGGGCACCCCTCCGATGAATGGTATCCGATAACCCAAACAATCCCGTCCACCATTCGACGGATGAACACGCTACAGGATAACGAGGCGACGAATTTTTCGATAAAAGCCTCGATAGTTGTAAGATTGATGTGAGTTACGGACGTGTAGTTTCAACAGTGATGAAACGACAAGCAATGATTGCGCATGCGCAGATACAAAAAAAGCGCCTCGCGCCGAGGCTGTACTCGGAGAGACGACTCACGAGTTGGCACAATCCTGATTAGTCAGCCAATTCGACCCTTGCTTCCCTTCCCCCTATTTCAATTATCCACCATACGTCGAGTATGTTAACAAAAGGTTCGCTCACCTGTCATGTATGAGTTCTATGATTAACTACAACCATTAAGCTCACCCTCTATTGATTCTTTCTCCAGGCCTTGGCAAGCGATCTCCTGCTGCCGACGACCGAAAGCGAAATCGTTCCCCGTCGCGCGACCTGGAACGAACGAAGCGCAGGAAAATGGTCCTCGACGACCAGAGCCCCCTTTGGTTACAGGAACTTTACTCCAAGATTTGGAATCGTATGGACCTTGCACCGACACTTTTCCGAGAGGTGGAGGTTACTCGAGCGCATTATGACGAACTTCAAGATCGCCTGAATCGGAGACACCCAGATCGTAACTCCAAGCAGTACCATGGCGGTCTTGTCCTAAGCGACAAGCTTGACATCCTTGGGCGGACCAACTTTCCAGAAGCGTTACGACATTCCGACAACAATGATGATCAAATACATGATGATGATATGGAGGCAGGGAACGGGAACGGGAGCGATTTTGAAATCAACTCATTCTTCCCATGCATTCTCCGCTATTTGGATCTCTCAGCTCTCGAGCTGAAGAGCGAGTTGAAGCGCCTCCCTCTGCCGCTTTTCCTTCGTCAGGAGTACGGTCATATCTCGGAGTCGATCAACAAAAAGAGTCCTGAAAACGGCCGAGGTTCGGTCATGGTTAGTGGTCAACCTGGGACAGGTGAGGTTCTTGTCTCCCCATCCCGCAGGATCTAATTAGCTTTGCCGATATCAAGGCAAGACTGCGTATCTGTACCTCAAGATCATCGAGTTTCTGATCGCAGGCCGCCCATTCCTGTACCAAACCATGGGTGGAACTGTCTATCATGTCACCCATAACGGTGTTGAGGTGATCCGGTCGCCTTGGTTACCAGAAACACCCATCGTGGCCTTTGTCGACGGCGACAAGGATACCGAACCCAAAGACGTCGTCTGCCATTCCTTAGTGCAAATAGTTATGGCAACATTCCCACAAGGCGCACATCAGTCATGGTTAGAGCAACTACCAAGTACCATCATAGACTTTACCATACTTGCTACTAGTCTGTGGTCGCCCCGCGAACTTTTCCTAACTGGGTTGGTCTTAGCATTTCTTGTTTCAACGCTCGGCTGATTCATTTCTTTAGGGTATTCCTCGATCCTCGTGACATCGTTTTCGAGCTACTCAAAGAGTCGACCACGTATTTCGGCCACAACCCTCGTCAATGCTTTCAAGCATCCTCATCCGTTGTTAAATTGAAAAATATAAAGAAGATGGCCGAGTCTGCAATCTTATTTGCTGCGCACGGCGATATTATACGGCTGCTTCTCGGAACTCGATCGGGCGACTCTAACATCTCCGATATGATTTTTCAAATTTTTCCAACCAATACCGATACCAATACAGGTCGGTTGCTCTCACATAGCCACTTTGAACCTGTCTCGCGATGGGCCTTGAATCTCTTGCTGCGGTATTACGAAGTTGGCAAACCTCATGCCCCCGCCGACTTCTACTACCGCCTTGTAGGGATACATGGGGCAGCGTCGCTCCGGGGTCATCTGTTCGAAAGGCAGGTATTCAACTACTTGGATGGCATTTATACGGGACACACGTTTGCGATACGTGGGTTGGCCAACTCCGAACAAACACAAACATGGAACTATCGTGGATCCATTCGACATATCGCCTTTCAGGAATCCACTGTTTTCAAAGAAATCAGCGAAGCAGTTCAGGATCTAAAGCCACGGCATTTGGTTCCTCTTGTCTGCAACTTTCCGGGCATGGATTCGATCCTCTACGACCCGGACGACCCGGACGCAGTCATTACCTGTATTCAAATCACGATGAATATGGATCACGCTATTCTAGTCAGGGGTCTTCAGCTTCTTCAGAGATGGTTCGAACTCGGCTCACCACTTGAAGGCCTCCGCCCCACAAATGCCAAGCCGTGGCGCCTTTTGTTTGTTGTGCCGTCAGACATGGCGCGTACTTTCAAATCGCAAAAGTTGAAAGGTGATACTCCCGATAACGTATGGGCTGGAAAGGTGCATCAATATGTATTAGGGTTGGAAGAGGGAACTATATTCAGGCGACGGACCTGATTCGAGTACAAAGGGAGCAACAGGCATGGTGTTGAACATCTTGTCTTTCAGCACTGCTGATAAATGTGTTGTGTCGGTTAGATGATGGACATAGACAATCCATAAGTTCAAGACATTTAAGCCAGCTTCTGTACCTTTAGCAGATGGCCTCACTATTTTATATACTTT
>JBBPRK010001432.1:0-12320 GCA_038093075.1 Boletus patriciae | reverse complement strand
GGGGGTTTGTTTTTGTGTGGGGGGGGGGGGGGGGGGGCGCCCCCCTGGGCGGATGGCGTGAGTTGGGATGCACCAGGCAAACAGGCTGGGCAGGCGCGTTAGTGTGATTAGCTTGGGTGGGGTACCAACTTAGCTTTTTTTTTCTTTTGACATAGAGGGGCGGATGGGCACGACCGGGGGTGCACAAAGGGCGCAAAGGGGTGGGTGGAAGGAAAAATCACCGGGCACAAGTGCCATCGCGGCGTCCTGGCGGAATCAGTGCGTCCCACTGGCGTTGTGTTCGAGACAGCGTGACCACGACCAGGGGATGGCATGAGGACGGGTGCACGAGGGCAGGCGAGCCAGACAGCACGAGATGGCGCGAGAATGCATGCTGGGGGCGGCGCAGACGGACGGTGTGTGTGTGTGTGTGAATGGGCAAGGTGGCACGACTGAGAGAGGGGATGGCACGAGACAGCGCGAGGGGACAGTGTGAGTTGAAATGGGCACTGGGAAAACAGGCTGGGCAGGCGTGTTAGTATGAATAGGTCGGGTGAGGTACTAACTTAGCTTTTTTTTTTTGACCCAGAGGGGTGAGTGAGCATGACCGGGGGTGCACAATGGAGGCGTGGAGGGGTGGGCAAACGGGAAGGTCACTGGGCGCTGTTGGGAATCCTGGTATTTCTTATTCGGATCTTCTTATCCTGATACCAGGTTCTAGAGTCATTTCCATTTGATTTCTTTCACGCTATTCATATTACAAAGGCCTAGACCCTTATCTATGACGTTGTTATGACATCATGGGTCTAGATGCTTATCTCTTATCTATGGCGTCATTCTGACACCATATGATACCACTATCATGATACACTTATTGGCCAATGGCCTTTATCCCTCTTATCAGTTATCAGGGCTGTGTATATGCATATATCTAACTGCCACACATGTACAAACAGATACAGGGCAGTATATAAGACTGGCCTTACAGCCAGTCTCAATAACGAACTATCTTGTTCTCGTTCCCCCATCATCTGAACTCTGAGCTCACTCCCACTATGCTCAAGCTACTCCTTTGTCGTAACCAAGAACCTACCAGAGTCCTAGTAAGTCTCCACTAGGATCACACTCCCTTCCTGTCCCTGCACAATTGAGGTCCTAGCGATCTCAATAGAAAGGGGGTCTCCCTGCTGGACCCCACGGGTGACGTGATAAGTGGTGCTTAGTTCACCATTTATCATTACTGCTGTGTGGGCATTTTTGTACAGCAATTTGATTGTTGTCATGAACAGTTCCGGTAGTTGGAAGGTGTGCAGGGTGCTTATGAGGTAATTGTGGTCTATCTTATCATACACCTTTTCTTGGTCTAAAGTGACGATCACGCCGTCTTCTTCCATGTACTAGTCCGCATATGTGCACATTGTTTCAGCAAGTCTTATTGGATTGAAGATGGATCTTGTGGGTATGAAACCTGTTTGAATTGCATTCCAGTGTTTTCTTTGAATTTCTTGGATGCCAGTCCGGGTGTGCCTTCGGTCAATAATTGATCAGAATGTCATGGGATGCAGGGACGACCCAGCATCAGCAATTTGTGCACACCCTTATCCGGCCTTATCCGGTCTTTATCCACACTTTTTCGGCACTTTGTCCCATTGATGCGCAAGGCGCGCAAGGCCACTCGTTTTCTTGGATCCGACTTGTACATCACTTTTGGGACTTGTGATCAAGCATCTCAATGGGAAAAAGTAACAAAAGTGGCTGAATATCGTGATTTCAATTTTTGCAGTTTGGATGGGTGTCTCAATGGTATAGGTACAATTAGAGTAGATGTAACTGAGGTACCTTCAAAACTCGCATGCCCGGTCCATTCCCCCTCGTGCTCAGCGTGCGCACCGCGGTGTGGTAGTTGTGGGGACTTATTCGGGTGGTTCGAGTGGTTCTGGTATGTCTCCGTTGTTTGGAGGGACTTGCTGATCGACTCCATTAGCCGTCGTCGTCGACCACCCGCGCACCAGCGCGCCTCGCCTCGCCACCTCGATCGACACGTTACTGGCATCCTGGCCATGCTCTCCCTAAAACCCACCATCTCCGCCGACCTTGCCACCTGGCTTGACTTCAGCGCATGTGGGGTCCGTCGTCGCGTCACGTACCTCATCGGGAGGCTCGCTCGGCCCCCTCTCGTCAAGGTGTCTCATCCCTTCGTTGATCGTGGCCTCTACGCCAGTGCCCAACCACGATGCAAGATGGGTGAACGAGTTGACGTCGTCATATGGAGGTGGGACGCTCAATTGGTTGCGTGTGGTTTGAGCTTGGGAGTCGGACTTGATGAAATTTTCATTCCACAGGCTTACTCAGCTCATCCCACACCACGTCCGACTGCCAAATGACCCCCATCGGCGAGTACTCGTATACCCCTCCACGACACCACCGCCTCTCACCTGTGCCGGAAAGCGAGCTCGAGGACGCACACTCTCTCGCGAGGTCGTCAGAGAACACGACCGGCTATGCGCGCGATGAAACAAACGCTCGCGATGATCGTGTCGCCCATCGACACCGATCCCTCACCCCGACCATCGTCCTCCGTGCTGTACGGTAGCCCGCCGTCGCCGCCGCCGCCACCACCTCCCCCACTGCAACCACCACCCCTCCCGTCCCAGAGTGGCCGTGGGGAACGTCGGGCGGCGTAGGCGAGTCGTCGACGAATTTACGCGCTTTCCTACCCCTCAACCTGACCAACACATCAGCACCCCATCTGCCAACTACAACTGCCTCCGCCCGCTCCGCACTCCATCTGGAGTCTTCAGTCATGGGGCGAACACAGTGGTTCCTAATGCCTCATACCACTCCCGGGCGATCACCAACGACTCGCGCCCCGACTGGTACTTCGAGAGCATGTCCACCATGAAGAACCGTGTTGGGTACATTGGTTACACCCCCAATTTATTCCAGTGCATGAGACACGTCTTGGGCTTGCGCTAGTTCTGTCGTGACAGATATTGTACTTAGACTACTTTTTTTAACACTTTTTCCACTTTTCCAATGGTAACCTGAGAAAATCCTGGGCAAAAACGTCTTAATCGTGCCTTTCGCTAGTTTGTTCACTTGTGGCACTTTTTCTCGGCGGGCCAAGCGCGCCAAGTGCGGATAAGGCCGTGAGCAAATTACTGATGCTCTTGACGAACTTCGTCCAGGATCATTGCTCACGCCTGGTTTAATGGCAGCAACAAAACTGGTTAGTACAGTGGACCCTCTGCCCCTCTTCTCCCGAGCATTCTTCCATGCATGGGCCATTTGCATGAACTTGAAACACGCTGGGTTGACTTCCCGCTCGCTGTCGGTGAATATAAGCTCCCAATCTGGCGCACAATTAACTACAAGTTCGAGCGAAGAGAAATGAAAAAAGCTCACCTTCCGCCGTCTCCTTATCGACGTGTTGCTTTCTGCTGACTATTGGCATCATGCCTTGTACCCTAGCCACATCGGCCGCGGTGCCACTGGCTTCCTCGAATGCTTTCCATGCCTCGAGCAGAGCAACCCGTTGCCAGTGCAAATACCAAGATTCGTCACTTGATCCGAGAGCTCAGTCGACGCAGACCCACCTCAGCATTGAGGCTACAATCACTTGCATCCTTGTTCGTTCCTTGCCCCCTCTTGGCACCTTCTTTATGTCTTATCAAGGCACAGTGAGCATATCAAGATTCATATCCCCCATCTTGCCCCATTCACACTTGCTCTCAGGGCCAGACGCTTTCATCGCCCAGTCAGTGTCCCCCCTCTTCCCCCTCATTTTTCGCTTATCGGCCCTCCCTTAGCCACCGGGAAGAAATCCAAGGTCGGCGAAGATGATCGCCTTCTCTTCGCAGTATGAGAGATGCAAGGTCGGAGAATCAGCGCATCTCCCCCGACTCTCGGCCCTTTCCTGCTCACGATTCCTGTCCATCCAGCCATGGAGGACGCTCACATGGCTGTGCTAACCTTGGAAGATGGTACTCAAGAAAAGGATGCATTCTTTGGCGTTTATGATGGCCACAGCGGTGATCTGCTCCCGCCTTTCCCGTCTTCACTCTCAAACCCCTCACTCACAAGGAGCACCGTTGCAAAATTTGCCGGAAAAAAAATCCCCGCGCGCGTCTTCTTACGGAGGAAGCTTATCGAGAAGTGCTACGACAGGCTATGAAAAGGGCCTTTCTGGGAACCGACGAAGACCTTCCCGCTGGTACGCCATTCCCCGATCATTCGACGACCGTTACTTGACGCCAATTCTTAAAGATCCATCCCACACGCCCCCGCTTTGCCCTCGAAACAATGCCTGGTTCCCGCAAATACGTCTTCACGCCCGCAACCCGTGCAGAGATCCTTTCAGAGTTCTATGATGCCTTCTGGGGACCGTGTGGCTGCATCTCTTCCTTCCAATCTCCAACTCCAGCTTCCCCACGCGTGCCACTCTCGCCCGGGTTCAAGCAGAACTCGCCTTTGCTGGCGCAGGCTCAGAAAACCCCGTGGTGCCAGGTCGTCCATGCGGTCACATATTCAAGATGGAGAGAGGGTGGGCTGGGTCATGGAGGCGCGCAAGCTCAGGAGAGGAATGAGTGAACGCTATGCTGTGATCGTCTATCAGGTGTGTCCGTTGATCTTGATTTTGACGAAGCTCAGACTATTTCTGGTACCACAGACACTCGTGTCCGGCATACTACTCCGCCCGCATGGTACAGAAACAGACACAACAATGCCCTCGCAGTCGTCGCCGATCCACCCACAGGTGGAAGCAGCCTGCGTCGATTTACTGAGATGGATTAGGAAACGGTGGATGGAGGTACGCCAGGAAGGTGGCTTTGACGCTCAAAGAAATCTCGCAAGGTGCAACTTGTTCTTAAAACTCGATCCACTGCGTGTTCATTGAGCTTTCTTCATCCATTTCATTACAATCTTCCCAGAGATCGAAGTTCCCGTCGAAGATCTCCTCTCTCCTGCACCTCATCACACTCCGAAATCCTCATCTATCTCGCGCTCTCCGCCCATCCTTGATCCGCTGGTCCGGCGACACAGACTCAGATACACTCGGTCCACTCTCTTTGCGCTTCCGTCCTCTCGCGTACTATTCCTGCTTTGGGAACCTGAGTGGGTCCATCTCTTGGGAGAAAGGTAACCTTGCATTCGTTTCCTCTCCTCTGTTTACTGAAATTCACTTCACAGCTTACTCCAAGCGACTTGCAGACCAGCATTGCGAGTACCTCTGACAGCTGCACGTCGATGCTGCCTGTCAATAACAGTTCTCCAATGATGAGTGGGATGTCCCGAACGGCCCCGTCTACTAGTAGGTATGGGCAGTTATCTGTTCCGTCCAAGTCGTTGTGCAACTCTTAGTCCGGAGCGACGATGAAAACTATGCTTCGACTCACCGGACAGCAGCTCATACTCAGATCCCAACAGGGCAGACAGAGTAATGTACCTGGTAAGTCGTGATGGGAACTTCTGGGATGATTTCGCACTAAAGTTGAACTCTGTTTGAATTACTGCCAGTGAACGAGCTGGAGATGTATAATGCACGGCAAAGAGAACTATTAATACTGAAGTGCTTTCCAGCTGTGAGCCATTTTCCCCACCACAGTCGACATAAGGCTAATAGAATCCTATCTTCAGATGAGTGGCAAAGGGAAGCGGACGATGGAACCGATCAGAATGATTACCTTACAGTTTCCAGATATCTCGGTTCTATGCGTCTTGCTGATATCATGACTCATCCTGCGTCGTGGCTTCGAGAAGACTTCATCAGCCCATTGGCTAACGGAAATCCGAGTCATTGTCGATGATGTCGCTGGATTTGGTGAAGAACGTCACAGACTCAAACAGTACGTTAATATGCTCTGTACCAGCTTGTCCGTTGTACCCATCCACATCACAGTGACCCATGATGGTGAAATTGAAATATGGTCCGGGCAGGGGGTTCGAGCATCAATCGCAGCTCGCCCAAAATGTGAGTTCGACAATTTTAACCTACGGCCGACTGCTCAATCGTGGATTCCGTAGTTAATGCATATTCAGTGCCAAGCCCGTTCCGATCCCATTGGATGATATATTATACCCCCCTCGTTCATCCTCCCAATAGGCCAACTGGGATAACTGGTAAGCCTCGCATACGTGTACTCACGACCCAAGATTAGACCCAGTGAAACCTTAGTGGAACTATGGATTCCATCTACGTACACCACGGTGTCACCACTTTGTCCCTGGCCAGACATACTTTACTGGATACAGTTCAACCATCGTCAACCTCCCCCCCGTCACGGACGAATCCCTTTCCATCCCACAGTCAACCACTTCGGCATGCCCTCTGACGAATCCGGTGGCCTCGGCGACCCCCGGCACTCATTCGACCCCGACCTCGCCCACTTCATCATCCTCGATAGCGAAACTGACCTCCCCAACGGTCTCCAATCCCCCGACGAAGTTGGGGGCTCAGACGCCGGCACGAACAGCGGCCCTTTTGGATACCCAAACCAGCAGTACGACGGGGATTGGTTCGAGAATGATCTGACCTCTATCGACCGCGAGAAGACATCCTGGGTCAGTGGGTGATCGTTGGTCTCCGTCGGCCATGGTACGTCTCCGCCAAGAACTCCTCGGGGGATGACTCTGCTTAGTAGGCGTTCGAGCCGTTGATGGTCAAGATCAAGTACGGCGTCAACTTCCCTACTAGCATCTCCGCACGAGCGCACCTCGAACGGCCAAGGAAACGGCGGGTCAAGGAAATTAGGATACGATACCAGCCTTGCAGTGCTTGTAAATGAGAATCGACCAAGAGTATATTGTACACTTTGAGAACGAGGCGCTCTCGTTGCCAGTGAAACCAGTTCATAACATCGCAGGACATGCGGTTATGTACTCGGTACAGCAATATTCACAACAACATTGTATGCCATTGCCAAAAAAGAGACGTATGGAACCCAGACTCTTCTCAACGATCTCGTGAACAACTTCTCGTTTATTACTGTCACACTGGATCTAAAGGAAGAGATACAGCATGGGGGGAGGGAATCAATAGGCATAGGTACATAGATGACAAAAAGAAAAACGAGATAGCGGCATGGCGAGGAACAGCGGGCATGTCATCGCATTCATTCATGCATGATTCTCTGAATGTGATGTATGCCTGATGATCTGTGGATTCGTCTACTTTGGTGGGGTTGGATGCGTTTGCATGGTGACCGACACCATTTGTCAAGACGATAATGGTATCATTCGTGGACATGTTGCCGTCGACGGTGAGACTTCGCTCTGCGGCATAGGTGAGTGCAGACCGTAAACTTTTTCGACCTCCATCGACTCCTGGTCCTCCTTTTCCTCGACCTCTTCGACGCATATGATCCCATGCAGGAGCCGTGTCTTGAGCTTGACACAAGATAGGTCGCCGCTGGGATCTGCGGGGACACTCTTGGCATGTTCCTTGGGTAGGGTGGGCAATATCCCTGCGGCAGCTCCCATATCACCACGGAGAACCGTCGTTTGGTACTCGACCACACTCAACTTGAAAGACAAGGCATAGCCATAGATATTCATATCCTTGTCTGAGAGGTACACCCGATTGCGTGCTGGTATGTAGCCAAGGATGTACACCGGGCTGAAAACGACAAGATCAACAAAGGAGATGATATATCCACACAGAACATACATGTCTGATGGGCTAATGGTATAGGACTTGTTGCCGACGAAGTAGCCGACTCGGTTGCCCGCCGTGGTATAGATAAAACAGTCCCCAACCCATTCCGCAGTCATGACGCTACGGGGGATGCCAGATGATCCTGGGCTATCCGACCAATCGTAGGAGGCTGCACTTACTTGTCCGTGACCTCGACGCCCTCCTCGAGTTTTGCATTATATGCATCCCTGTCGAATCATAGAATGTAAAAGGATTCTTCAGAAGTGATCGCTCCGCCCTCGCGCAGAACCATGGCTGTGCCCCCCACGTGGCAAATTTTTCGCAAACGCCTACGTCATTGGCGAAAAAATTGCCACGTGGCTAGTCACTGCCACCCGCTGTACACCAGCCGCCAGTTCGTCACCGAGACGCTCACCGAACCATCCTCAACCAAGACGAAGCCCACCTCCTGCACATTCCTCGGCCCCACCTTCCGTGTATGCACGATGCGCGCAGAGCAGTGGCGGTGTGTTCCGTACACGCTCGACGATGGTGCAATTCCAGTATACTCGGAAGCCATCCAGAGATATTCGATATCTTCCGTAGTCTACTCATACATGCAGACGCAGTCCCCGGCGCGCGCATGCGCAAACTCCTTGATTCGGTCGTGTCGGCCTTCAGTGCGCAGATAGACACCGAGAGAGGAAGACCAACAGGTCGTCATGACGCACAAGGCACTGCTGGAGATGTATGCCTTTCTTCTTTACTGGTTCGTCACTGCCGCGGAAAAGGTCAAGTCGAGGGGCGAGGAGGATGCCCCGCATCCGCGACCGCGAGGTCGTCGTGGCAGAGGTGGCAAAGCAGGGGTTCATGCACTGCAGCGAGGACCACGGATGGTTGGAATTGGGTGGACCAGATACCCGCAACGCTCAATCTCTTCCCCAAGGCAATGAAGCTCAAAACATATCGTATCTGGATGACGAGTTCATAACGTATGTTCTCTATCTCACCCCTAACATCGAGTTCCTGACATCGGGCTAGCTGCCTTACTCGCCCCGCAGAGAGCGAACAATACATGAATGACCACGCCCAACTTGGAGATGAGGTTCTACGCGAGATCGCTGGCATGATTTTCAGTGCACAAGACACAAAGGGTCCCAGAGCCGGTTTGCATTTCCTTGTCAAGTTCAGTGACGAGTCTTCAGCGGCTTTTTGACCTCCTCATCTCCTGCACGCACGACCCACCTTCGTACTTCCGCTCAAAAGTTCTCGTCACGTTCTCGAAGCTTTGTGACTTCCGTGTCCCGTTCCCGAGGCAGCGACTCAAAATCATGAGGCATGCCGTGCGATGTTGGAAGACAAGGCGTCGACTGTGTGCAAGTCGGCGGTGGCATTGTTGACCAAGCTAGTGATGACCCATCCGTGGGGGCTCATGCATGGTGGTCCACTGAATCTCGAGAGATGGCAGGGCTATATCAGGAGGTGACGACTAAACTGGACAAGTTGGAAGATGCCGTCGGGAAGGCTGTTGAACGGGATGAGGCTGGGGGGACGAAGAGGACGAAGAGGGTGGAAACGAGGATGCCGGTGATGACACTGAAGATGATGAAGAAAGCATCCCTAGAGCTCGCAAAAAGAGGCAAAAGTGTGTTGGGCTTGGTTATTTTATTCCGTTCTGACGATTCCTATCTTTGTTAGGTTCTCCGAAAAGGCTGACATTCTATTCAGAGTAGGATTGGGCCTTCTGGGAAAGGTAGCGTCGTGTGGTTGTCCCTCGCCGCCATGAGTTGATTATGTCAATTCCCAGGCTGAGCTTATGCTCGCCTGGTATACATGCATCGCTCTTCAGCGGCTCAATGGCAGCCCGAAAAAGGTCAAAGGTAAGCTCGAGCAGTTGTTCCATGTGTCTCATGCCGATAGCGTAATGGACAGGCTCCCTTCTCAACAAAACCCTCCGCATGGAGATGGAAAATCTGATTTTCAAAAAACCGCACGATGCCATCGAGCATCCCTGTCGTTCCAAGGAATGGTTCTGGATGGCTGAGCAAGCCATCAACACGATCTATGCTCTTGGCAATCACCCCGACCAGATCATCAAGAAGTTCAACCGTCGTGTGTTTACGGGCAAACTGCAACCTCCAGCACCGGACACGCCAGTTGACAAGGAGTGAGACTCGGAAGCAATGGTGGACGATGTGGTGCCTCCGGCGTCTGCAGGTTTTTCATCACAGTCGCCTGGGTCGCAGGGGTATCTCGGCCGCACAAGGAGGAATCAGGTGTCTGGGGAGAAGGACGTCGGCGATGTGTTCCATCTCAGCCAACTTTTATGAACTCGTTGAAAGGGAATGGAAGCGTCAAAAGGACACAAAAGAACTAGGTTCGTCCCGTGATTATTCCTTGAAGAGGGATGCTTACATGTTCTTTTAGTGGAGAAGCTCGTGGCGGGGATGAACTCATCAAACAAAGCGTTGAAAGAAGCCGAGGAACTGGATCAGGTCGCTGGCAATGTCAAAGATGAGATTGGTGAACGAGTCGCTGCAGTGTGGGAGACGGAGCTTTTGTACGGGCCAGTCCTTGTTAGCTCTTTACGAACCGCTACTCGTCCATGTCTGCAGGGGCCCTCGCAAATTTAAGGTGGGTCGAACCCAACAGTCCTCATTCGTGACTATTCAATAGATTGCTAGAACCAGACTCTCCGTGCGACGGCGACATTGTCGTTTGCTAAATTCCTTTGTGTCGGTTCACAGTTCTGTGGCCAGCACCGCCACCTCCTGTTCAAGATCCTCAAGACCTCCAGAGACCCGAGCATCCGCAGTACTCTTTTAGCAGTATCATTGACGAGAACACCAACGAGCTCTACAAGGGTCTCTCGGATCAAGATCTCATAAGCGAGCACAACCAATGTTCTCATAACATAACACACTTGCGGCAATATATTGCAACTACACAAATGACAGCGCGCGCGTGGGGAGGGGGGTTAGAATAAATGTACGGTGGGCATGCAGTATGATAGCTGGACTTGACGTGATGCAAATGACTGGTTGACAGATGGCTGCAAATTCTAGCGAAAGCTGAATGCGAATATAGCTGTGACGCGCTCATCGTCTTCCTCGATCGAGATCCCGTCCATATTCCATTGCAGACAGATGTTCCAGAGTTGTCAAAGGAGCTCTGTACCTTGACTGTCCGCGCTATGAGGGATGACATGACGAAAGATCTCGCACCCTTCTTACACAAACTTTGGGATCAAATCGTTTCGCCCATTGTCGATTGCCTCCAGGCTACCCATCCACCTCAGTCCGAGTCACACATCCGGTGGTGCCCTACCGCCGACTTCTCTGTGCTGCCCCTGCACGCTGCTGGACCGTACAGGAAGGGCCAACAGAATCTCCCTGATCTCTACATCTTGTCCTACACCGTGACCTCAACCCTCACCGCCCTCATTCGTTCCAGGCGGCGGAATTCTGCAACTGAACAGAAGCGTTTCATTGCCATTGGTCAAGCCATAGCTGCTGGCGAGAGCGAACTCGTTTCGGTAGGCGCGGAGCTGGATAACATTCGTCAACGCGTCGACGGCCTCGCGACGCCCACACGCACGTGGAGAAGCACTCGTACCCCTAGGACTGCTGAAGAGCCCGGCAAAATGAATGGGTCCACCTTGCGTGCCATGGTCTCCCAAATCGGACACAGTCGTTCGAGTCCGCTTTCGCTCCCCGCGATGGGGACCTTACTACAACCCAACGGATCATCGGGTGTGAATTCAAGAACCCTGAATTTGCATATCTCTCAGCGTGTCATACGACTGTCGGAGATGAGGAAAGTCCGGACGAGATCCATCTGGCATCGGCGCAGTTTTCTGGGTTCCGTTCGGTGATCGGGACGATGTGGGCGGTGGACGATGGACAGGTGAACAAGATCATGTCGACGTTTTACAAGCACACTGGCATGTTGGACGAGTCTGGTCGTCTTAATCATGCACGCGCAGCGTTGGCGTTGAACAAGACGATGAGATCTGTCCGGGATGTACCATTCGATCAATGGGTTCTGTATATCCATCTCGGTGCTTCGTTCTAGTACTATATGTCCTTGTTGGCTCTCTCGCTTTGATATTGCTCGTACTCAGCTTTTATCATGTAGTATGCTATCCGCCCCATACACCTCCTACGACCATCCCTCATCCAACGCATCATTTTGTAGGTGGTCTGCTGCAAGCAGTGCAGCAACACGAGAGTAGCGAGTACTATGCAAAGAGGGGTTTCTTTTGAGTGGGACGCTATTCTTAAAAGGCAATTGACGAGGCCGACTCCTGACACGAGCGTCTCTGGTTTGAACGAGGAGGGGGATCGATCGGGAAGGGGAAGATGTCATTCAGGTGGTTCATCTATTGCTCATCCGCCATTCGTCCAGCCCTTCCTATTCTGTCCCACTTATGCAAATATAATATCTTGCAGCAATACACGCATCGCGTTTTACAACTTTGCCAACAACTGACTCAACAACCCTTTACGTAATGATGCATGACACCGTCCGGCATGCCATGTGGCAGGGGGGGGCTGGAAATATAGCGGGGAAGCAGAATCAGCAGGAGGGGGATTGGGCAAGGAATCCATCGGTGGTTCATCGTACCTGGAAATCACAGGTTTCTGGTCGTCCACGCATTGCACAGACGCCTCAGACGGCGACATAACACTCGTCAAGCCATCGTCGT
>JBBPRK010001431.1:0-12325 GCA_038093075.1 Boletus patriciae | reverse complement strand
AACCGGCCGGGACCCGTGCATGTCACTGAAGACAGAGACAACGAATGGGAGGTGGACCGGATCATCGATTCACGTTATAAAAATAAAAAGCTGGAATTCCTCGTTCATTGGAAAGGCTACGACGACACGGATCGTACCTGGGAACCTAAGAGTAACCTCGGAAACGCGAAGGAAGCATTGAATGACTTCTACCACGCTAATCCCGCGGCACCCCGGGCCATCTCAATCCCACCAGAGGACTTCTTGTTACTTTTCCAAAAAAGGCCGGAGCCTTTTACCAGTCTTCACCCCAAACAGATCCCTTTTGATCGCCTGGAAGTCGATCTTTAGAGAGGGGGTAGTGTTACGGCTCAGCACGCCTAACATCATTTCAACGGACTTAGTCGTTTTTCTTTTCTTTCTTTATCTTATCGGATTAACCTATGACAGCCACGCTGTCCCTATGCTTCTTCCTTCTCTTCACATTATGCCGCATGCATCCCTCACCCTCTTCATCTCCGTGCGGTGCATGGCTATGTTTCCCCTTCTTCTCTTCCATTCTGCCACCGCCATGCAGTTACCTTATGTTTTACTTCACTTCCATTTTATGGCCGTGCTTGATGCACGCTTCTACCTCATGCTACTAGGATCCGAAGTATTCTAGAACAGTCATCGGTAGATCCGACACTAACATGTACATACAATACTAGTAGTATATAAGGGCACAAGTCCCGGCCAGAGAACTCCAGTTTAGTTCTCTTGGTTTTCTACCACATTAACTCCACTTGAACGCTCCTGATCATTGCTAGTCGCTGGTCAGTACACTTTCATCTTCGATTCCCTAGTGCACCCTTGACGGGTTTTTGTGTTGTTTCATCCTGCACACCAGCCATCCAGCATCATGACTGGTAAGGGCAAAGCTCCAGCCCAATTGGTCACAGTGTTAGAATTGTCTACAGACTCTGAATCTGATGATTCCAACGTTTGGATTATAGGGACCATTGCTAATCCTGCTCCTCAAGTTTCCTTAATTGCTACTGCCAAGGACAAGGTCACTCCAAGCCAGTCATCCATACCTCGGGCCATAGTACACACTCCCACTGTCCTCCCTGCTTTTGAAAGTGACAATTTCTTTTTCATGAACCTTGTTGCGCGTGAGTTGGCTGGCACAGGTAAGTTTACTGAAACAACCAAACAAGCCCGTCGAGGTACTTTAGGGAATCCGAGTAAGGGCAAGGTCACTAGTCAAAGTGACTGTTGAAGGTGACTGAGCTGCGCAGTCTATTGGCAACTGAGACTAAGATGGCTGTCCAAAGCACTAGCAGTGGATCAGGAGTCGCTGTCTGGTGGCTTTATGGGGAAAGACCAGGAGAACTGAACTGTAGTTCTCTGGCTGGCACTTGCAGCCTTATATACTACTACATAAGTATGTACATATTTGTATCGGATCTACCGATGAGTCCCAACATAGACTAAGTATGTGGCAGCATGTGTTAGAGGCATGCATCAAGCATAGCCATGAAATGGAAGAGAAGGGAGCATGATGCAACCGCACAGCGGTGGCAGAATGGAAGAGAAGGCGCAGCCTTTATGAAGGACATGCATAGGGGGTGTGCATCAAGCACTGCCATAGAGAAGGCACTGCCTTAATGAAAGATGAAAGGTTAACATGAGGCATGTGGTAAATGAATGAAAAAGCATGGAAGTGCACAGCACTGATGTGAAATGGAAGTTGTGCACTACATGAGGTAAAGGACAGGCGCAGGCCTGGTGCAAAGGCAGCGTAGCTGTCATGAAACTAAAGGGGAATCTTATCAGTCAAGACAAGAGATAAGATAGAAAGCAAAAAGAAATCATAAGTCCGTTATGTTAGGCACTAGGGAGCAACCGTAACATTTACTACCTCAGGGTGGACCTCAAATCACTCAATTTGCAATTAAGCTACTACTGGATCAAAGTGACCACATCATGTGTCACTCTCAGAACTTGCGTCTAAGTCTCATCCCTCACAGTCAGGTGGCAAGCGAATCAAATTGGACACCTACTGTACCGGTGGGCTCAACTCAGGCTTGAAGGACTTGGTGGATGAAGCATTCAATGAGGTTCAAGTTGCTGAAGCTGGCCCTAGTAGATCAGGCACTCAGGCTGCGATGATGGGACATTGATTGACTACTGTATGCATTCCAGAAGGCCCTTCTCGAAACCTGTGGAACTAACTTTGTACTAACTCCCTCCGAGTCCCTTGTTACATTTGGACTTGGACTCAGCTGGTTACCCACCATCCTAATATATTTCTCACACATTATCCCATTCAAGTAACATCCACATCCCAACCCCTTCACCTTCACTAATGACTTCTATGGGTACGATACAAGCTTTTCTATGTACATCACAAACCCATGTATCTGTTATGAACCAGTGACCTGAGGAGTAATCAAAGTTTTGGATGATGTTTACAGTTTTATTCTAAGTGTAAATGTGCGCGCTCATCTCAAATATGTGTGCTGTAGGTCTCAAATATGTGTGCTGTCCTCCCAAATGTGCGCTGTCCATCTCAAATGTGTGCACTGTGGGTCTCAAATATGTGTGCTGTCCTCCCAAATGTGTGCTGTCCATCTCAAATGTGTGCAAATTAAATGTGCACTTTGACTGTCATACATGACTGTGACTAGTGAGCTCTGATGAGGTCAGTAGGGTACACTATCTGTGCCGTGGAACCTAAAAGGGTTGTCCCTCGCACCCGCATGTCCCAAATGCATCCTATGCACATGCGTGCTCTCACCCAGGAGTCCACTACCCTCAATTCCATCGGATCATCCTTGATTCCAACTGGCCATTGAGTGAGACCGTATCATGATTGCAATGTGGTGTCAAGGAACTGTACTCCATGAACATTGTGCGCAACGCCTATACAACACCACTACGACGATGAAATAAGTCACTTGGAAGATAGTCCAGCAGTAACCCGGCATCATAGTAAGATAAATCAACATCCCCAAACCTGGATTCACCCTTAAAGCGGTGTCTGTCATGTCCCAAATGCGTTCCTGATGCATCCACATGCACCGGCAGCCCACCCCCTCATGCATCTGGTGGTGTCCCTCTGCTGAGCTCTCTATGCTATCCTTGCATGCTGCTGGTCTGTGTAGGAAGGGCCAACAGGATCTTTCTCATCTCTACATCTTGTCCTGCACCCCAAACCCTGACTGCCCTCATTTCCTGCCGGATGGCGTGATTCTGGCACAAGTCAAACTGCTCAGGGATGAGGTATCTCATCGTCATGTACAAAACCACAACCAGAATCATGTTGATTTGGGACCAGAACTAAGAGGAACCCCCTGAATACTCTTAGGGGCAAGGTGTGACAACTTTGTTTATGTGCTCAAGCAACGGCAGTAGCGGTTCTATGGTGTCTTGGTGGACGTGATTCTATAATAGCAATTTGTGGCCTATTCAAGCGGTGTGAAGATACGTCACCCAACATAACACACACATACATACATCATGTCGACCACCCTAGTATTGTAAGTACTAGTTGTGACTTGCTAATGTCAATTGAGAATGTGTACCTGAGCAAGGCCTGACAAGGGCTTATATGAGCTTTTTAACACAATGACCAAACAATAACACGCTGATAGTACTGACACAGAATTTTTGATCTTGATAAGATGGAGGGTTTATCAGAAGAGCATATAAGGCCCTGTCAAACAATAACATTATTTTTGAAGTCAATCAGGTCATTGATACAATGCTTCTCTTCATGGCCAATACATATCTAATTTGCAACTATACCTCATCATAGGGGGAAGGCACGAGTATAAATTCTGACCAACATTGTAAAATAGTATGATGGGACCATGCTAGAAATGAGTATCTGCATCAATGTCCAAGTTACTGTCATCCAAGGCATCACTCCCACCACTATTGCTTCCCTCACCAGCCTCGTCTTCAGGCTCCTCATCAACTTCATTGTCACTCTGGGACACTCCACTCAATCCAGCCTGAGGTTCTTCCATCTCTGTGGTGTCCTCCTCTTCATTGTCAGTGGGTAGGTTGTCATTGACTAATCCATGTGCATGTCTTGCCAAGTGCACCGCATCATGACCCACACCAGTTACCGCAAAGCGCGCAAAGATGTCTTGATCAGCAAAACTTAGTGTAGTATACATCAATATGATGAATGAAATGAACTCACATGTTCACATAGTAACTTGCCCAATCATCAGTTTCGCCAGGCCATCTAGCTACCGAAACACCCCTTGGTAATAGTTGAACAGTACGTCTGTTGATGATAGCCAGAATTAGGTGACACCCATGGATCACCTGAGACAGGTCCAAAAACACGAAGGCAGGGCTGTCAGCATCTTCAGGTATGAAACCAACCTTGGGAAGAGCACACTGCCGAAATCCCCACTGATGGTCTGGATCCATCCCTAGCCAACAGACCCAGAGGACTTCCACACTCGGCAGTACCAGAAAGGGTGGCAATTAGGATCTTCTTCCCTTGACAAGGTCATAAGAAAAAAATGGCCATCTGGCCATAGGGCATTGTACCCCCTGTGTATATCATAGCTGGTGTAGTTGATATGAAGTATTTTAGATTCAACAATATGGCTGACATTGAGGAGGCATAGTTCATTGCATTGCTCTGGTGTGAAAGTCCGCTCGTCACCATTAAAGGCAAGTTTGAGCAGTCTTGACAACATGTGCTCCTTCAGTCTTCGCATGAAATCCGGCTAGAGAACATGTAAGCATGCAGAGGCTGAACACAGTCATCACTCACCTTGATAGCAGGGTCATGAATGTGATGAGAGAGATATAGCAGGAGACTGAAGATGTTGTCTTTTTGCACCTGGCTTGCCATGGAGTGGTGCAGCATTGGGAATGCATTGATCCCTTACAGTTCCACCTCAGGCCATTGGTCTACCTTGGGTTGTTGACTCAGGAGAGTGCGCCGATGCTTTTGCTTGGCAAAGTGCTCGTTAACTCATTTCTTGTTCAACAAACCATACATCTTCTTGATTATACAGTGTGCCAGCTTGCCCTGTCAAAATATTGACATCAGTGAGGTCCGTAAAATAATAGGTTAATGCACAACTTGGGTGGTGAAAGAGCCGGTTGTGCCAAACATGCAGATTATGCTAACATAGTCACCGAGAGCATGAAATTTGTAGGTGTCGAGATTGAACTGCTTTGGGAGTAACACTGAACTCGGCTCTTTCTTCCGATGACCACTGTGGTGGTCTGCCAATTCCCTCCTGTGCTGTCGTGCAGCTTCCATGGGTAGCTCTTGAGTACAAAAGGCACCACAAATGTCCCATTGAAAATGGCACAGCTGACCACCAAGACATCGTAACGAGTGATGAAGAAGGGCGAGGGACTTGTCCATGTGAATCTGAAGCTCCACCAAAGCATGCCATTCGCAGGGTCGAAAAAGCAGGTATTGAATGGAGGTGTCATGGGGACAAGGGAAGAGGCCTTCGAAAACGGGGAGGGAACACTACAGTGAAACTTGTTGAGTATTGCAAGTCATCCTGGAATCACCCAAAAGAGGGTACCTGGAGTGCCTGCTCAAAAAACCACGCCAGACACTGGCTCGTGTCAGCCACGTCCGGGGGGAATTGGCGAATTGAACCAAGACCAAAGGATGGGATCTGGATGTATCTATTTGAACACCTGTCAGTGACCAATGGACTGGTGGATCATGGACCTTACCATTCATTGAGAATGTCTATCCCACGAGCATCGACAGCATGAATGATTTGGAGTAGGTGCATCAGAACAGATTTTAGTATGCCAAGCTCGAACTCATGCAGTAAGTCCACAACCAGGATTGGGAACATTTTGAATCCCAGGGGCAGTAGCCACTCGCAAAAAGAGTTCTAAGGGGCATGGTGATATTGTCAACAGAGTCACACCAGAGGCCTGAGAGATCTTACCAGAGTGGGAACAAGGAATTCACCTTTGAGAAGAGTTTTGACCATCAAACCTTTGAGAGGTCCCCCGAGCACATAGAGCGCCTTTTGGGTGAGTTTGATCTTGTCCAGCAAGTAAGTTTGGGTGTGAGATAACCTTGCAGCCAGGTCTGTAAGAAAGCCTGGGGGATGGAACGTCAATTTGGGGATTAGGCAGCATGGACATGGGCAGTGGCCTTTGTCCCAAATGGCAGCCACAATGACCCTCCAAACTGTTCAGTACTCAGAGCTCTAGGATACAAAACTACTCACTTTTCTGGATAGTCAGCCGAGTAGGTAAATATTCTGGGGTATACTCTCCTTGTGACCCTGTCGAAGCATTTAATAATGATGCCATTCTTGTAGGCCTCTACAAATTCGTCATCAAGCATGGTCCCCCAGACAGCATGAAAAACGTCTTACTTGCAATGAGTTAGAAGATCATGATTGTCCTTCTTGTTAGTAATCAAGGACAGGAACTGCTTGATGGACTCTGGCAGCTGCTCAGAGTAGTGAGACCTTCAAACCAGTGCGAGAGAACTAATTGGACTTTACCGAAGGGATGAATGCGATCAGATGACAACACCCTGACTGTGGGTCCACTCGTGCATACTTAGAGAGGTTATTGAAGAAAAGATAAACAGGCCATGCTGATACATGCCTGAACTGAGCAAGGTGAGTGGAGTCTGACCAGAACATGAGCCCAGTGACTACCCTTTCTAACTGGCAGCTGTTGTCTCTTCTCTGCTTCATTATTTCAGCTTGGGCTTCGTTCCAGGCATCGGAGGCATACAGTTCATCATACACTTGTTGTTCACAACCGGTGACAGGGGATTTCCAGACCCACTCAAAAGGTGTGAGGTGGAAAGTCTTCGACGATGCCTCCATGAATACTGCTTGTATAATGTCAAGGATAGGTCTATAGAGAAGACTGTCCACAGAGAATGTGTGGCTGTTACCTTAATTTTTGTTTTCCCTTGTAGGGATGGATATATCAATGGACATATGTTTCCATCTGTCCACTGCAAATACATCCTCTGAAGATATCTCCTTCTCAACGGCATCAAAGTGAGATGCCTCGTGGGAGGCATTGAAATTTGACAAGTCTTGGATATTGAAGTCTGGGGCTTTGATAACCTCATGGACCAGCTGAGTGATTTCAGCATCTGATTTGAGGTTGCTACCAGTGGCTTTCCACCTCATGGGATGCCAGATGGACATGTTACACCATGGCCATGGTGGCAAATAATCACCATGCTTGGTCTTCATAGAGTTAGGGACAATGGGGTTGGGGGTTTGAGTTAACTACTCCATGGTGACGAATGAGTCTGGATCGTGTGAGGGGCGATGTTGGTATGCATGCACAAGGCTGAACTTGTTGAATTGCATATGGAACGAATTGAAGATGGCAGAAACACATGTGGCAGGATGGAAATGGATGAGGGGCCTGGCTGGGGATCGACTGCAGGCAACGGAGGCTCAGGGAGCAAGTCTCAGTACCTAGCAGGTAGTTGTTGATTGCATGCAGGGAGGGTATGTTTAGGTTCGGGCCTGCCTGCGGCATTCAATGTGGATTGTGTCAATGCTTCAGTGGGGGGGGCACGTAGGGTCTGTTCAGGACTGGGGTTGAGGGGGATATTAGATGTGGGTTGCATTGAAGTGTCAGGGGGGGGTCAGGTAAGGTCTGTTCTGAACTGGGGTCAGGGGGGACATTAGATGTGGATTGTGTTAATGCTTCAGTAGAGGGTTCGGGTAAGTGCTGTACAGAGCTGAGGGTATCTTGGCAATCAGCAAGTAGAGATGCCATGGAAGACCCCTGGAAGGTGGCGACACTCGGGTGCGGCGGGAACATTGGTTGTCCAATGCCCTAGAATGCATGTGAGTTGCATACCTCCAGCAAAATGATGACATGCACCTCTGACTCATGAGCACCCACTCTTACCCACTTGTTCAGAGGCACATCGTCCACATCGAATGTTGAGTGTGCTTGTGCCATTTGCTCAGCTTGCGCCAGACAGTAGACAGGACATGAACTTCGATGTTGTGTCAAACCCCTCTGGGATGAGAAGGTTCGAAAACAATTGGGGTGACACTTGAAGGAAGGAGCCATCAGTCATGAACAGCACACCAAAACAAGGTGGGAAATACTGTAAGGATCCATTTGGAATAAATGATGTTGCTCAAAAGCCCTCTGCAGTATCGGAGCCCTAAACTTCAGACACAATAAGTACAGGTGGAATCAAGCACTCATGGCATGCCTAGTGGGTGTGTTCGGGGGCAGATAATGCATGTTGTGAAGATCCCAGGGTTGAGCATGTGGTATTGAGCAATACAGGCACTCACCATATGTCCTGTATGTGAGATTCAAAATGAATGAAGGGTGTTGTGAAGAGGACGGGGTTGCCAGGGTCCAGGTAAGGGGCTACACATTGAGGCATTAGAACATGCTGAAGTAACATGCTGACGTCGATGGATGTACCTAGCGTGACTTGATGCAAAGACGGTGCCACCAAGGCAGATCTGTGGATGAGCAGTTATATTGAGGTAAGGATGCGATCAGTGTGGGTAGAAGTGAAAGACAAGGACGAAAGTTGGTGATGGTGACAGATGGTTAGGCTCCACAGATATGACCTGGACATCGCACACACTCAAAAACAATCCTCGATTCATACTATTAAAACAGATGGAGTACTCGGAGGGGAGAACAGGCAGGTGGGAGGGAAGTTATGCCACAGAATTTGGTGGCTGGTATTCAGGGGGAAAGTGATGTGGGAGGAGAGGGGGACGCCCGAGATGATCAAAAAAAATCTGTACATAAAAATATTGCAAGTGCGAGAAATGATCTCGAATGCCTGCACTTGCTTGGATTGTCCAGTGAAACTAGGAAGGCATGAAAACAACAGGTGTGCACCCGGCCAGGTGGAAAGGAGAACACAAAGACTGTGGAGTACATGAACATTGTCAGCAAATGAATCCGTCAACATGAGATCACCAGGCTTGGACAGCACAGCCTCCAACCACAGCTCTAGACCTGAACTGCCAGGAAAGATCATGTGCATGAGGCTCAGGTGCTCCCTATGATGTTTGGCCCACAGCTGAGGAAGGAGCACTTGGTTGAGGGTGCAGAGTTCGTAGCACCAGCTGATCTTGTAGATCCCCCATAAGATTGCTTTGATGAGGCGGGGAGGAGGGTCACTGAGGGAGGCTATCAGTATGTGCTCGCTGTGCCATGCCACTGTTTGGATTGGGGCAAATGTCGAACCTTGTACCATGGCCACAGTGATGTCCCCGGGGGTGTTCAGGATGGCCAGCTTTCAACCCTTTGCTGCCTTTGTGCCCAAGCTGCTTGAGGATGCAGCTTCGAGTTCTTCCTTCAGAGGTGCTTTGTGGAGAATCTCCCTCCACAGTTGAGGGTATGGGAATTGCATGGGGGGTTGTGGTTGGGCTGACTGATCCACAGGGGGCGAATGGCCAGCCAGTTCATTATGAAGAGCTGGCGGCACTTGGGGGTCTGGCCTGAAACAAGGAGGGCCAGTTCTGGCACACAATATCTGCAGTTGACTCTGCTGTTCTTCACCCTGGACAGGTCTTTGTCCACACACTTCATCACATTCTCCCAAATGGGCAGAGGCAGTGGCATCTCAGGAATGTGAATCTCAACCCACTTGTCGCAGCCTCTGGTGTTACCACCTCCACAGTATATCAGTCATCAGCTGATGAAAGATGTTTCATAGAGGACTCACTTGGCTTGGGACGAGCGTGCTCCTTTTGCACTACTCTCCTTATCTGCACTTGGATGGGTGCTCTGCCTGCATTACTGGCTGCTTGGGTGTGCAAGGAGGAGGGTTAAGGGACTGTAGTGCTGGATTCCACTGGAGGTGTGTAATAGTGGTGAGTATGGACATGACACAGGTAACTGCCAGGGCTGCGATCAAGGACTGCGAAAGGATGACTGCCTTTGCCACCTTCAGAGTACATACTGCGGACAATGTGGTCAGGGAATATATACCTCACTGATGTTTCAATGATGGTCTGGGGAGTGATGGTGAAATTGTGCTGGATTAACCATACCAGCACACCCAAGTGGAAGAGCTCATTGCAGACTCTGACATCTGCAGTAAAACATC
Source organism: Boletus patriciae (assembly GCA_038093075.1). Classification (NCBI taxonomy): domain Eukaryota; kingdom Fungi; phylum Basidiomycota; class Agaricomycetes; order Boletales; family Boletaceae; genus Boletus; species Boletus patriciae. The sequence continues at coordinate 2,265 of JBBPRK010001431.1, read as the reverse complement.
CCATCCAATCAGAGCGGACAGGGGGAGGAATGGAAGGAAGTGTTACAAACGCTTCTTTTCCTTCATTGAATACTTTCATCATTTACCTTTTCCTTTTGCTCTTGCTACTTCTTTGCTATCTTCTCAGACACCCATCTCCACCGATCGGTTCTCTTGTGCTGATTACGTAGTTCTACTTACTCATCATTTCTCTCATATTCTTTCTCATTCTACAATGACACATCGTTTAGATTAGGGCAGGCATTACCTGGTCTGTGCGTGTTATCCTCTCCTTATATAAACCATTGTATCTCCTGTAGTTTCTCTGTAACTTTGACCTACTCAATCATACCTTGAATATACCAAGGTCTTAGCTCCTCACCTTCAGATCTCTCTTAGTCTCTGTCCTACTGTTAAGTGGACACTCCTTTGAAACCTCAGAACCTCCAGCGTCTGCTTTGATGCTCAAACCCCTAAAGGACGACCCTTAGGGCAAACTCCATTCAAATTGAGTCTACACTCAATCCTACCAGGACCAAGTGTAACAAAAGGTCAAAGTTTCCTTATGAGGCTATCACCATTATAGTCCTCCACCATTTCGTATCCACAGAACAACACTTGGTACTCATGGTGCAGCACCTAAGAACAACCCATTGACTCACCCTCCGAAACTGAACACTCTGAACCCAAAGAAAACTCTGATCAGGACGTAACCCTATCGTCTGACCTTGAACACACTCAAGACCTTGACCTAGCTCACCAGCTGGCCCATAGGCACCTTTCCCACACTCCCACTCCTCCTTCCCCAACCCCCATCACCACCAACCCAGTATTTCCCCCTCTTACCCTGCTCCCCCTATCCTATGCACCACCACTACCCCCTCCATCATTTCCCAGACCCCCCCCACCCATGTCCTTGTTGAAACCCACTGAACTCCACATCGGAGCACCGGAAGCCTTTGATGGATCCTATGAAAAATCCACCCAATGGTTGAATGCTGTACAATTCTACCTCCTTGTTAACGAGAAAGTCTATGATGATGACAACAAGAAAGTCACCTTCACCTCGTCCTACGTGACCAAGGGATCCACCCTCACCTGGGCAACCACCTTCTGACAGAATGCTATCTCTGGAGGAATCATCACTATTGAAACCTTCCCCAACCCCATCAAGAAGTTTGAAATTGCATTCAAACACCATGACACCACTGGTAACACCATTGCCTGGCTCTCCACTAAATGCATGACCAAGGGGAAGAATAACACCTACTCCCCACCCTTATAAAGTACATCTCTCATTTCAAGAACTACTTCTCCCTCGCCAGCATTACTGACCAAAACATCCTTATTGGATACTTCTCTGCAGGCATCCCCTCTCCCTTCATGCGTTGAATCAGGTCCATCAACACAGTCCCCTCCACCATCGACAACTGGTATGAAAACCTACCAATCCTTCGCCTCCCCTACCAAAACCTGAGACCCCAACGCCATGGATGTTGACGTCATCAAAGTTGGCAAGCTCACCACTGAGGAATGTAAGAAATGCATTGAGAAAGGACTCTGTTTCCATTGCCGAGAGCTAGGGCACCTGAGCACCAAATGCCCTAACTACAAGAAAAGCTTCCCAAAGATTCGACAAATTGTCAAGGATCTACCTAAACTGCAACCTGTTGATGACAATGAAGATGATGAGAACGTGAAAAGGATCTCTTTCTCCACTGTGGAGTTTTAGATTGGGAAACTCCTTCAATGTGAGTTCTCCCTAGTGTAAAGTGTGCTGTGATCCATGTAAAAACTACCCTGTCTATGCAAATCTCTGTTCAACTTATTGAACCATCACACACACTGAAAGCCACCGACACCCACGCCCTTATTGACAGTGGCACAAGCATCTCCTGCCTTGATTGGGGATTTGTCAAGAAACACTCCCTCCCCACCACCCGGTGTCGTCTTTCTGAGCTAAGGCAACTCAGAACTGATATAGTTCCCCAGACAACTCGCCTAAGCTTCCATGGATGACAGACTATAAGCTAGGGAAATGGTATTTCTCCTAGATGAATCAACACACACAATCAAGGAGTATTGAGTCGGTGAGTAAACTTAGTCTCACCAGTAACATGGATGGTTCGTCGATCTTCAACAATAGTTGAGGGGGATCGATATGGCTAGAAAGCTCCTCTTGTGGTCTGGTTGGTATGGTGGTGTACTGATAGATAAGCACACAGATGGCTCTAGTAAGTCTTGTGGTTACTAGTACCAAAGGTTGAGTTCGTTGAGAAGGTCGGG
>JBBPRK010001430.1:0-12330 GCA_038093075.1 Boletus patriciae | reverse complement strand
GTTTTCCAGCCTTGATCTTGTGAAACAAAGTCTCGCCATCAGGAAACTCTATTCCTCCTGCAACAACAACCTCTTTTTGACTGCAAAGGCAAAGTAAATATGGGGGCAAATACTTGTATCGCCTACCCATCATTCCCTTGGTATTGTGCCTTGGATTGACGACCTAAATAGCTATGGTGAGATTATATTATATATATATCACTAACCCTTACCTTTGATTGGGTATCGAGAACATCAAAAAACTGGGGAAATTCACCTCGTAGCATCTCGTCAACCCGGGCATACTAATGAATTACCCCGAACACATCGCCGCCACAACGACGACGACGACGGCCCCGCCGTGACGCCGCGATGGCATCCGAGTCGGCAGCACCACCACCCTGGCACGACGACGCCACCACCACCGCCACGACGACGACGATTCCACCGCGACGCCGCGACGGCATTTGCCCCAGTCACTTTCCCATCCGCCCGCCCCTTCGCGCCCCCTTCGTGCACTCCCGGCCGTGCCCACTCCTCTGGGCCAAAAAAAAAGCTAAGTTAGTACTTCACCCGACCTATTCATACTAACGCGCCTGTTCGCCCAGCGCCCGTCCCAACTCGCGCCGTCCCCTCGTGCCGTCTCGTGCCGTCCCCTCTTCCGGTCGTGCCACCCCGCCCATTCACTCACACACCTGCGCCGTCTGTCCGCGCCACCCCTTCGCGCCCCCTCCGGTCGTGCTCACCCACCCCTCTGGGTGAAAAAAAAAGTAAGTTAGTACCTCACTCGACCTACTCCTACTAACGCGCCTGCCCAGCCTGTTCGCCCAGCGCCCGTCCCAACTCGCGCCGTCTCGTGCCATCCCCTCTCCCGGTCGTGCCACCCCGCCGCCATCTCGCGCCGTCTGGCTCGCCCGCCCGCGTGCACCCGTCCTCGTGCCATCCCCTGGTCGTGGTCGCGCCGTCTCGCGCCGTCTGGCCCACCCGCCATCGTGCACCCGTCTCGTGCCGTCCCCTCACCCGGTCATGCTGCCATCAGAGGTGACGACGACGACGGCGCGATGCGATGCGCGCAACAACAGCGCGACGCGACGCACGCAACGGCGACAATGGCGATATGACACGCGCAGCGACGACGGCGACGACAGTACGCCGTGCCACTACTAATAGTAGTATTTGCATTTTATTCAAGTTCTGGCTACTTGTATCGTACTTATACTGCTTATGGATTGTGTTTGAGTATCTTTTAAGCAGAGGGATCTACTAGTACTTGACAGGCTAAACTTTACTTGAGCCGAGTTTGCCACGAGCTTCTGTAAGTGTAGGTACATAAGTCGTCGTAAGGCGAGTTAAGTAATGGGTGAATTTCCTGGTGCTTTGTACCACAATAATGCCAAGTGTGATTACTAGCACATAACATCTACTTGGAGTCAATGCCATCATCAACACTCAATCCACCAGCAATGACTGCCTTGTCAAAGGCTACCTTGATATGGGTGGCAAAGTTAATGGCTGTCCCACCACGCTTTACACCAGGGCGAGACAATGTAGTGCCATGTTTGAAAGTGGGCTTCATAGCCTAGTATCCAAGTTGGTTAGATCTAGGTATATTACTATGGTTAAAAAACATACCATGGCAGTATCTTTTGCACATTTAACAACAACCCTCAGGGAGATATCAACATAGTTACCACCAGAGGTTCGATGGAACTTGGACTTCTTCGTCTTGACATTGAGAGCAGCAGCAGCAGCATCAGCAACCTCGTGCATTGTCACCCAGTTTAAAGCATAGGGTGCATAGAGCTGGTCAGTATGGATGGGACTGGAAAAAAGTGAGCATGGAAACAACAAAATTGACAGTGTAAGGGTATTTACGCAGTGTAGTCCTGGGGCATGTATGCCTCAGCAGGAGCACGCTCGGCAGTACTCCAAGACAGGATGCCATCAGGCAACATCAGCAAACTGACCCACTGCTGGACAGAACTGGATATATCTAGCTAGTATGTCATACTCTACAGTGTGCTCTAGGAAGGTTCCCAGCTGGCTAGAGTTGGGATAGCCCCCTGACAGGGTAGACCAGTCCTTTCCAGACTGAGCTAGATAGGAAGCAATGTGAAGCAAAGTAACACTACAGAATTTGACAAGCTACCCAGTATTAGCCCCTAGCACCTGACAGTTCGAACAGAAACAACATCAATTTCACAGGAACACGTCATTACAAATAATACTAATTCAGGTCAGCCGAGATTGACATCGAAACCACTCACGGCTACCCTGCATTCCACAGTCATGCCGCTGTATTGCATGAATTAGGAGCCAAATATGATGGTACAATGAAAGAACGGGATCACGAAAACAAAACTCACCTCCCCTGACAAGCCCATCTCTCGTGCAAAGCTTTTGTTTTTGCACCATGGATGGCGCTTGAATCACACTTGTCCATGAGCCCAAGAATTTCGGTGTACACCGGGGAATAGATGCTAACTTTGAAGTTGACTTCGGCGGCCTGACCTGATATGATCCCATCCAAAACAACTTTGAGCTGTTCATCCATTTCATCAGTAAAACTGTACTGGATTCAAGGCAGGGGAGACTGACAGCTGTTGCAGCTAAGGCGACTGTGGGCCTCGTGACGGCGCCCATGAAAACTTCAGGGAACAACTTGCTGACAGATGTTGAGCCAGCGTAAAAGAAATCAATGATAAGGCCGGAGAGGGCTGGGTGCGCGAGATTATTGACATGTCCCTAACAATAATGTTAGAATGTGAGATGTTCAAGTAGTTACCATACCTCTTTGTTGAAACCATCTCGCAGAAATAACCCACCACCACCCAACAGCTGCTTCGCGATCTCGGCATTTCGTTCCTGGCGATTTTTGGCGTCCTATTGATAGCGCTGGGTGACCCAGGTTCGAGCCTTCTTCCTTAATGCTGAGCACCAATTGCTGAGATCCTCCCACAACTGGGAAACATACAGATTTGAATGAATAAATGGTGATTGCATATGGCAGGGACCTACCAATCGAGTGATGCTGGAAGAGTGTTGAGGCCACCAACCTATCTCTTTCAATGAGTAGGAACTCTCGGAGAATGATCAACTCACCTTCAGAAACAACCAAACCTTGAGACCGCCATTCTGTGATCGCTTTGTCGATGTATTCGATGACTTTGACATTGAAGTTCGGGCGGAGAGGAAATGCATTGATTGATGCAGCATCGCAGTGCGAAAATTGTTTCGCCCATTCAATGATATCACATGTGGGTGGGTTGTAATAATGTAGCTGCCACGGGTCCGAGCCTTCGGTGGCAGGGCCAACCAGCGGGTTCTGAGCAGCGGATTGAGCAGGAATAATTTCCTTGGAGGCCAGAGGCGCAGGAGGGGGAGCTGCGGAGGAGGGTACTACAAAAGAGGAAGGTGTAGTGCCACTCTGTGTAGCAACTGCCTGACTGCTACTTGGCGGGTTCTGCACAATGGATCAAGGTGCAGGAACGATTTCCTTGGAGGCCTGAGGGGCAGAAGGGGGAACTGCGGAGGAGGAAGCTACAAAAGGGGAAGGTACAGTGCTGCTCTTTGCAGAATGATGAGGGGTAGCAACTGCCTGACTGCTGCTGCCTCTAGACTTATCCGCATTCGACTTGGACAAAGCTTGTTGACAGCAGGCTGTGAGCAAATGTGAGTTGCTGGGGAGGCAAGGTGCACGGTTATGTTCGCGGTGTGCAGCTATGACATCTTCCACCTGGTTAATGAAGTTAGAGTTCCCTGAACAAAGAATTAGTTATGGTCCTTCCATGGTAAAAGACTTACCAAAGGAGGATGGTTGTGAGCGGACCGGCTCATGGACAACTGGAAAGTTGGGTGATGGGAAAGAGGAATCAGTTGAGATTTGGGTCCTGAAAAACGACACTCACTCCGGGATGGCTGCACATGCAGTTGTGGATTGACAGCTTGAATGTTGAGTAAAGGATCTTGAGAGTCTTGCGCAGGGGCATCGTTCATATCTGCTTCGTATTCTGGGTTATCTAGTAGCAGGAGGATTAATGAAGATCAACTGGCTGGTGTACAAAGACATACCGTTCGTTCCACGGAGAAATTGTTCCACAAACCGTTTATCCTTGCTAGGCGAAGCGTCATCGATCTCCAGAACAATAAGCATCGATGATATTATGCACGTCAATATGAGTCTTACCTGTGGAGCATGTTCCTCGTCGTCGATACGAGGGGCAGCAGAGAGGCTGTGCCCATCTCTGTCCATGTTGAACGGCAGGCGATAAAATGACGTGGTACAGTCCAACCTAGCAGTTGATCGGGGAAGGTTGGCTTCAGGGGCATCGAAGTCCTCGAAGCGCAAGGATGGGGGGATGCTATCAGAAAATGGTTTGGGAACCTGATGATGGGTGCCAGCGGACGAAGGCACAGAAGGCTGTAGAGACGTAAAGCTGGGGCCCGCAGGCTGGGGTGGAAGGGCCTGCTGTTGAACGACCTGTGAATATGTACGCCACACTGTAGATGAACAGACCAATGACGCATGTGATGCCGACGTTGCGGAGGTACCTGTTGAAAACCTGCCAGAAAAGAGCGAAACAGGGGGTGTGGAGGTTCGGGATGAAGTCTCTGAATTGGTTGCAGTGAAGTGCTTGCGAGGCGGCGCTTGGGTCTGGGGAACAGAGTCAGGTAGTCTGAAGCCGAATTGCTCGCCAGGGGCTGCTCGGGAGAACACGGGTTGCAAAGAGCTGGCTGGGGGTGAAGTCGACAATGGCTGGCATGTTTCAGGAGTGGTGGGAACTGCTGCTCTGGACCTGCCTCCCGAATTGCACGAGCTATCTTGGTCTACACTTTGAAGAGATGGTGCCATTGGATTCATATTTTTGCCTTGTGTCGTGAGATCCAATTTTGAGGGTTGAGGCACACGTCCACTGGTCTGAATCTGTTCAAATTCCTGCATTTGGGCCAATTGGCCTCCGGTGCCTTTGCTGGAGCGTATGGAACGTCGCATGGAAGTTGGCTCAGGGGTTGGTCCTTCTTAATTTGACGTGAGTAGACAACATGGCAAGTAAGTACCCATACCTGTTGGTACTTGTTTGATGGACCTTTTCTTTACCACAGCGGCGCCTGCATTTTTATCGTCGTCCGAGTCGTCATAGACAATCTTGCGCTTTGCCATCATTGGTGGGTGGGAGAGGGAAGGAACAGCATAAGCATAAGCTGTTCCTCTCCATTTTGAAGTAGTCGACCATCAGGAAGTCGCATGTTTTGCGGTGTCACTTTTACGGTTTAAATTTTGTAATTGGTAGTTGCATTCGAGTAATGAATGATTACAAACACACAAGTAGCACTAATACAAGTACAAGGATACAGACTAAAATGAGGACTAGCGCATGAATACGTCGAACTAAAATGGCGTAGTATAACCATGCAAACGACCCATCTGGCTTCATTCTTGGTACCTCGGAACTCCACCTGGCTGATTGTCTGGCTGAGCGCTACTTTTCTGACGCTTCTTCGAGGATTCAGCCTGGTTTGACAGCTCACTGGTAGCACCGCGTTTCTCAGAGGACGACTTTGATTTTTGTGAAAAGGAATTATTGATCCCTCTTGAATTAGAGGCACTCCCAGAGGACTTCCCCAACTGATGAATCAGGTTAGGACGTGGGAGGAATTCAGACGATGGTGAATCATCAGTCAGCGCGGGAAGGGTGAAGGGTATGGTAGACAAGGAACCCAGCCCAGGGCTATCGAAGCAATCAAGCACATTTGACATAGGAAGGGGCAAAGAAGCCTTTGGATTGTCCGAGTCCAGCCGCTGGAACGTTTTCAATTTTGGGTGAATGGAGGATGGTAGCTGGGTATCAAACTGCTGGTCTTGCTTTGCAGGAGGAATGGACGTGGAGAATGATGTGGTGGCAACTTGAACGTGCTGAGGTGCATACAATGGGATGGACATAGACGTGGACTCGGAGAATCGGGAAAGCACAGACCCCTGAGATTGGATCACACTGCCTGACATGAGAGCGCTTGAGTCATTCTGTGCCTCCCAGTGTGTAGGTGGGAGTTCTGCAAGCGCTCTAATGATTGAAGAGAGAAATGCGTTGTGCCGGAATTCTGGGTTTGACTGGAACCCGCCGTTACTGTCTGTTTTAATGGATAGGATGAATTCATGCCGGATGAACTTGAGGAGAGGTATAATGGGATGGAAATATGGAGAAATGTTGGGTAGAATAAGTGTCGTCCAGCCAAACTCAGACTGAACGACGAGCGTCTTCTGAACAGTTGGTTTGAATACAGCGAAATACGGGTTGAAACAGGTGGCTAGCTGCCCATCAGGTTTAGGATTCTTGGGCTCGTGGAAAAGGAGGCACATGCCCAGCAAGACATAGAAGAACGATTCCAGATCATGTTCGGGTTTGTGTTCCACGGGTTGCCCTGGGCCAATGTGACTAAGTTCTGCGGCCATCCACAGCCATGTTCCCTACCACATGTCAGAATACGAATGCAAGCAATAAGAAAAAAAAGGAACACACCATGTGATGAAGCTTATCCTTGGCATCATCCATGTTCTGTGACGTGTCACTGGCCATCGGGATGACAATGTCATCCGTACTCTGCAATTTGCTGCATGGTACAAATACAACACCCTCTGCCCGCTTGACAGGGACCAAGTTGACCAAAGGAGGGTATTGCAGGCGATGTGGTAAAGGTAGTGTCTCTGATTGTTCGGCCATATGGATAGTAGGACACCCCAAGGGAATGCCTGACATGAAAAATGAGTCGTCCGATGAAGAGAAGTCGGGGTGGTCAGGAGTGGGAACCACGTAGCCCCAATCAGCCAAAAGCCCATGGCGAGGGCACCACTTATTGATCAAGCCCTGAAGGGTCTCGCAGCACTCGGTCTCCATTTGGGGCAAGCTCTGTAGTAGGTCTTTGAGTAGGTTTCTTTGTGGGGTCCCAGGCGCGAAAAGAAGGTTGAAGAGGCTGATGTCACGGTGTAGTACTTTGTGAGCGCAATAGCGTCACGATGTGCTGAGAGCTTTGTGAGTAAAAGATCATCCACACTCAACCAGGGGAGACTCACATGTTATACAATCAAAGAAACCGACCAGTAACTCTGCGAGGGAGGAGAATTCAAAGATTGGGTAGCCTCTGGGCATTGTTACCAAACAAGAAAGAACACGCAGCTGGTATCGGGGGTCGTCCAGAGGTATGCCAAGAAGAGCGTGGAGGATATGGGTCGAATTTGTGATCATTTCTTTCGTGATGGGATGTTCAACCAGAACAAGCTGTTCGTGGATTAGTCTAGGTACCCCAGTTACCTTGGCCTTATTCAACATTGCTAAGATCTTCCCCTCGATGTATCGTCGCAAGGGATCAATGAAACAATCTTTGACCACTACCTCTCCCTCAACTCCAGACAACTGGCAGGTAAACCGGCCACTCCAAACAGTCATTCCCTGACCATGTAAAGAGCCGGAAATAAATATGAGCTCATTGACGTTGACCGATGTCCTTGTCCCGTCCACTAAGGTAACTTTGATGTCCCTGGTCTTGTTCCTGACTTCGTGGACTGTACAGTCAAACCCGAGCATCATACATGGAGCAAACATTATTCTGAGCAATATGCGGAGGAAAAGCTCAGGGATGTTGTGGATGTTGATAGGATGGGTAGAAATGGAACCGCCGCGATCAAAGACTGTGAAAATGACATCTTCGCCCAAAACGCAAATGCAAGGTGTAGCATGACTCCCATCCTGAGCCTGGTGCAGGAATGCGACCTTGCCGGCCAGTTCAATGAATGACTCCTGGGTCTGTTTGTCTGAGCCTGAGCATTTTGTTTCACCGATAGAAAGGGCGTCGACTCGCATATCAGTCTTCTTCTCTGAACCAACGGGCTGATGGCAGAGTATGAGGTTGGGCTTCCGCAGGCATCACAGCCAGCCAGACCTCTGTTAGCCCCGTTCCCAGTCCATTCCCTGTCCAAACGAGTCACCTTCAACAAATCACAATTATCACAATTGGTCTGACCTTTTCTTGTATACGGGATTGATGTTTGATTGCCTACTAGTTACGTGTTGAAGTATCTTATTGAAGAACTCGGACATCTCCGCCTCTGTGACCCTTGTCTGCGAAGAAAGTGCAAACTGACCCTTGTCATAGACCAAGGGTGGTAAGGAATGGTACACTTCTGAAACTGTTGGCACTGCAGTGTCTGGTTGCATACTCGGGAAGGCATGCTGGTTGAAGATTTTTGCGTCCGAAAAGAAAGCGGTGAGAAAGTGGCTCGTTTGCTTCTCATTGAGAATCCAGTGCAGAGCATGAGTATCGCTCTCGATAAGGGGGTCCATCGTTGCGTGATAGAGATCCTGTCTCCAGCGCAACAAGGGAGGGTAGGAGGCAAGCTATTGGATTGGTGAGCTTTGTAGCTGGGCAACGTATCATTGACCTACAACCAATGGTGAAAGTGGGGTTGTGTGCGAAGTCAGTGGACACTGTTCGGAATTGGAAAAAGAATTATGAAGTAATCTTATCGCACTGGTAGTATGTTTTAGATGTATACCTTCGATTTGTTCATGACTGGTCTGAGTCTCAAGGTTGTAGTAGCACAAGAAGTACGAGAACGAGGAATCTGATCTATCCAAGATCAATCGATTACAATCACACCTCACAAATCAAGTTCCCGGTGACAACAGCTAGACAGGACACATGGCATAGAAAAACTCCTTTGACCAATATTTGTTAAGCCAAAACTCGCTTGACAGTTCGTAGCTGCTTTCTTTAGTCAGGCGTGAATGTGCTTCCTTGCCAAATTTCGGAATCAAGTGAGCAGGGGATCGTATATGAGAAATAGGAATGACACTGCCAACTTGAGTCCCGTTTGATTTGATGGCCCTTCGGAGCAAGTGCATCCCTGTCCCAGCATGAACACCGTTCGATTCTTCTTGCCGATGAACAATATCAAAGCGCTGGACGTAGGCGGTGAGGTGATCAGTGTTCAGTGGGTGGAAGATGAGCTGAAGCTAAATGACAGTGTGACCTGCCGCCACAACGTCAGCTGTGCTCGTCAATAAGGGAGGTGAAACCATACCTTCAATGCCTCGCAGAGGCCAATTGCTCTCTGAGTTGGAGTTTACGATGGTGGCGTCATAGAGACCATGAGGGTGAGCAGTAGACAGCGGAAGTGCTCTCAGTGTTTGCGGGACGTCTACTTTTCCATTGCCGTGGTAAAGAAACTGTTGTAGACGGAGCTTGTATCATACTTGGACGCGATTGAATGGGAGCGGGCAGTGGAGGTCCTGAGTCCTAGTGCTCATCATTGGGTGTCCTGACTTATCCTCAACGCACTGCAGGAAGTCTCTAATAGCAGGATGCAGGTCTGGGATTCCAAAAAGAGTGGCCACTTCATCGATACCTGCATGAAGGGAGGGCTTTGTTGCAATATGAAAAGCAGTGGTTGAGGTGGCGAAGGTGCGATAAGGTTTTGGGGTGTCCGGAACATACCCACGTGCAAGGGAATCAGCAATAGAGAAATAGTTGATGGTAGAGCGAGATAGTTCCAGGTGACTGAGAGGGGTGACATTGTCAACGTTGGTGTCATCCTGGTCAAAAATGTTGTCGTTCTCCATATGTGGTGTAGCTTCATTCATCTGGTCCCAGGTCTCCAAGTAAGTGGCGAGGTCGAAGTGAATACATTTGTCGGAGTGATCGAGGTATCAAGCAATCTGGTCGTAGTAGTTTTGGTTATTGCCCATCTGAGCAGGATTCTTGATTTCCTGAACATGGGCATGTTCAGTAGTGTCGGCGGACCATTGCATGAGAGACCCAGAGCATTGGACGTTCGAGACCACACTCTGCAGTAACTCCAACTTAGGTATCTCCCAACTTGATGATTCTTTTCAACAACCGGCCTGCACGATGGCATCTTTGTTGTCATGAAACTGCTGGAGCGTGTCTGTTAGCTGGTTCAGTGAGTGGTCAGAGAATGCTGGAGCCTGGGCAAGGTAACAAAAGTCGAGCAACGAGCAGATGGCAATGAGAAATCGAAGGGGAACTGTGCCAGCAATGATGCCTACGATATAGCGCTGGACAGCACGGTGGTCGCGGCCGGTGACCTGCTTCAATTTGTAGATACCGTCATCAAATGAGCGGTATCCGATGGTGGTTTGCAGCAGAGAGAAGCGATAATCGATTTCAGAAGCTGTGACGACTTCAATGCACCACTTGATATCGTGGTCCCAGGCAAACCAGTGGAAATGGTGCAGGGACTCGACGTGAAGGAAAAACAAGGGGCAAGACAACAGCCACTCATCCCAAAACGGCTCTACGACACCATTCAGCGACAAGGACTTAGCGTACTTCAGGAATTCCTTATACTCCCTCGGGGAGGATGTCTCAGAGGCTTTGCGGATGGTGGCAAGGGTGTGTGATCCTGTGCGCGGGTCATGACGAAACGGGTCCCCGAACTGTTTAGAGGTTGCTGTCATGAATGGGGAGGCCTTCGGACTTACACATGCGAGCAGGATGTGCTCTGGCATGTCAGCGATGTAAGCTGCGAGTGGAGTGTAGCAGTAGCGCAGATTTCCTACGGGGTCGCTCATCATGTAACCAACACGGGCAGCAGTCTTGAGTGGCTCCAGAACACAGTTTAGGCATCCATGGGTAAGCCTGTCTTGCAGAAGACTCCGAACACGAGATTGTTTGTGAGAGAACTTTGCAATCGGGAGAAGCATGAGGAGAAGATAGGTATGCAAAGATGTCCTGGAATGAATCTCCAGATCGATATTCACGAGGCTGATGAGGAGAGGGTATGCCATCCGATTCCCACTAATGACCGAAATGTTCGTCTTATCTGAAGAGAGGACGACACCCAATAGCGTTCCACCCTTGGGAATTTCATTCTAGAGTTTGTGATTAGCACGCGGGAATGACTTCTTGACAACTGCTCAGTGCAACTAACCTGCATCGCCCAAGTGTAATCGCCACTCAGCCAGTCTTCGTATATACGACAGATTCAAGCGGCAGATGACCAGACCTTCCGGGGAACAAAGGAGATGTGGGGAGCGAGTAGGGGGTCGCTCAAGATAGCCTGGAGACATTCCAGAGAAGGGCGATAGAAAAGGCGGACCAGTCGTTTAGTGGGATACTCAGGTTCCATTCGCTCGCATAGCCATTTGGGACTGGCTGGAAGTGTCTTAGCTTGCACTCGAAGATCCTTGCAAGTTCGGAACGAAAGTGAAAGTTTTCTAATCTTTCAGAATTGGTCTCAGCTCCAAGCAAAATGGAATTAATGTTTGACTTACAACGTTCAAGGATAATAGCGAATCAACGGCGGCCATGCTGAGTCCCGAGCATAGGCACCAAGAAGCAAACTGCCATTCATCGCCGGATGCAAAAGGAAAATACAGATTCTCCCGTCGCTCTGGGGCATACTTGTCCTGCCAGAACAATCCCATGAAAGTTGAACCACCCGAGAATGCCTGGCTACAGCCTTGGTACACCTCTGTAAATGTGTGCTTGGCCTGTGCTTCACCGTCGATTTCCGGGGAGCCCACATCCATTCCAATGTCTCCCAGCCCAGGCTTGTCGATGCCTGGATCTTTGTAACCATGAAAGTCAAGGGGAGACGAAGGAACTTGAGATTGATCATGATGGTCAGATTCAGGTTCGCCCGCTGGCGAAAGGGCTGATTCAGGATGGAGTTCGTCAGGTATGTTGTGACTTTGAGGGTCTAAGTCGGAGCTGTCAGGACGAAGCTGGTATAAATCTATTCTTTGATCCTCCATCCAACTGGATGCATAACAAATTCCTGTCGGCTGGTTCATATGTTGAAGGACATTGATCTCCAAGGAGAATTTCTTGCCACATCATGGGCAGCTGATCGTCTTCGGCAGAATTCCACGATTTCTTTTTGCTTTAGGCATAGTTGGCACGTCATAGTCGTGGGCAGAGGCTCGGAGTTCACTGCAATGTAGAACAACAAACCTGACTGTGGTGGGACAGCCAGGAGATGTGTGGGGGTCTGAGGTGCAATAGGCTCGTCCCCAAAGAGGGTCCTAAACAGGTCAGTGATGGCTCTGGCGAAAGGGGAGAGGAGGAGAAGGTGGTTACAAGGTGTCCGAAGGTAGGCCGGACCACAGGAAAGTGGACTGGTCGAGTACTGGTCGGTCGGGAGTGCAGGAGGTGGTCGATGAGCCCTGTAGTGGACTCAGACGTGCGGTAAGACAAAGGGGAAAGTACCTGAGGCTCGTGGAATCGAATAGGTGCGGAAAGATGCATTCAAAATGCGAAGTACAAAGTCTTTATAGTCCGGGAATTGCCCAGGACTGTGTAGTTACTGTAAATAAGGTTCGGAACACTAAGTAA
>JBBPRK010001429.1:0-12337 GCA_038093075.1 Boletus patriciae | reverse complement strand
CAAGTGGATTTTTAGGGGGGCATGGGTATAAAGACAGTGACGTGATGACGAGGGGACGAGACGAGAACACGACGAGATATTCGAACTGAAGAACTAGTGCTACAAAGTCCGGGTTTATATAGTACAGTAGAAAGGCAGTGTCCAAAGACCGAAAGTGTCGTGCTTGGAGAAAGTACTAGTCCGAGCGACGGCAAGGTACAGGATCCGGGGGAATGAATGGAGGCAGTACCCGAAGATCCGAGTGGCGTAGACACTGGATCTCTAAGGGCAAGCCTAGTACATGTGAGGTTAAGCGAGTGACAGGATAACGAGACATGCAAGTCTAAATGGGGTAGTCCGTAAAAGGTCATACTTAGTCCGAGTAACCGAATGTTCCGAGTGATCCGAGCTGGGACCAATGTCGGGGATCAGAGGTGGTCCGAGTAGTCCGAGATGGGGCCGAGATCAGGAGACCGAGGGTGAACCGAGTAGTCCGAGGTATCCAAGATGGACCAAGGTAGTCTGAGGTCGGGGCTGGACTTGGTCGAATTCGGGGATATGACACTCACAGCAAGTGCCAAGTCCTCCAGAGTCTTCCACCACGCCGGCAGCAGAATGGTGGACGAATGAATTATTGCGTATGCCAGCCGATGAAGCTACACGTGCGTTAGTTTTGACATGTTTTGATTAGTTCGTGCTAACGCTGACCTTCGCAAGCACCAAGTTCACAGGCAGAACCAATTCAGCGTGTTCGACACGTGCCTCCCTGCTCAACAGCTCCAGCTCATCAACCCAACCCTCAGCGTTCTCAGGACCTTTGCCTTCCTCAACCATCTCAGCTGCCTCGTCATCGTCGATATCACCACCCAAACCCTCAAGTTCATCCGCAAACACTGACACAGTGGCGCCGTGCCGTCGTTCAACTGCAAGGTCAGCCTCTTTTTTCATTACATCGAATTGTCATATAAGCGACTTTGCGATTAGGTTCACGATGTGAAGGAAACACTGTGTGTGACATGGGGAGCCGCCAAATGCAGGTATGCACATTGCCAGTTCATCGATCATAACGTCATTGTTTGAGGCATTGTCACACGTCACACTCAGGATTTTTTTAGATAACTGGAACTCGTCCAGCATATGAGCAAACACCGTGGCATGCTCCAGCCCGGTGTGCGACTAAGTCAGCACATATATTCAGTCATGGTCATGTATCCTGGTGAGTCACCACTCACTTTGGCAACCTCGATAATGTCCAATGGTAGGCTTAATGGCATGCCACCGCACTCCAAATGCACAGCAAACACTACAAATGCTCTGTGATTGCCATGGGTGATGTCCATCCATCAGTGGTAAAGCTTATTTTACCGTCGTATTTCTATTCTTACTATGTAAGTTTAATCACCTCGTATCAGTAGAATCAACTAACCCTTAGCATGTTAGCCACATGTTGACATGTCCGTGCAAAAACGAGCCTGACGTCACGTGAAACCGTCGATGGTGAAGGTATGTAATACTCGGGTTGCCCAGTCATCATTAAACATTCGAAACCACAATCTTTGACAATTTCAAATGGTCGTAGACTCTCTAACACCCACCGGACTATCTCCGCTCTTTGTGTATTCAGTATCAGCACCATTCAAAGAGTAACAACTCACTTTGTTTCAGCCTTCGTGTGTTGCCAATGTGAGTGTTACACTTGGACCAGGTAGGTACAGGCGTAGACTTGATTGATCATAAGATCACCTTGAGGGTTGTCCTTCAAGGGTTTGAGCGTCAAGACGGACGCCGGAGGTTCTAAGGTTTCAGAGGAGCGTCGACTCAATAGTACAACGAGGACTAAGAGAGATCCAAGACAAGGAGCAATGACCTTGGTATATTCGAGGGAGTATCGAGTAGGTCAAAGTTAAGTTACAATACAGGGAGTACAATGGTTTATATAGAAAAGGGAGAATGCGCACAGACCAAGTAACGCCTGCCCTAATCAGAAGGACGCGTCATCGTAGAACAAGAAAGAAGGCGATAGAAGTTGATGAGTAAGAGGAGCTACATAATCAGCGCGAGAGAACCGATCAGTGGAGGTAGAAGTCCGAGGAGACAACAGGAGTCAATGAAGATGAAAGGAAAGAGATAGATGAAGAAAGAATAGGACGACAGAAAAGAAGCAATCGTAACAGTGAGTAGCTCATTTTCCCCCTCCCCTTTCATTCAAATATTGCAGTGATTGATCCACTTCATAGGGATGGGATGAGGTCTTTCCGGGCTTCTGCGGTAGTGTGTGCACCATCAGCGGTCCTCACAATTTCGTCACCCCAGCATGCTTGCACATGTTGCCGGTCAATTTCACATCCTTAGTATTGAGGTACCTCCTAATTGGTAAAGCCTTGCACCCACAACGACTGCACTTGAACTCGTGTGCAGTTCGGCCGTCAATTTCAACAATGTGTGGTGTTGGATCAAAGAATGCATAGATCATCGAGGTCCATTCCTTTGTCATTTCCCCTATTGTTTGATCAATAATAACATTGTTGTGGCTGTTAGGCTTGACTCACAGAGGGCATCTTTTGCTCTCGGTGGTTCTTGCTCACCATCTGAGTCATCAACCTCGATAACATTATGATGTAGGGCTTCTTCTTCCTCTGTCGTGCGAACTCTCACTTGATAATCAATTTCCTTTGCAGAGGTGGTCCCACTGCTACTCGCCAATGTGCCGGACCTTCCTCCTGTCATCATTGGTACATCCAAGTTGGAGTTGGCCTCTTTCGGGTCTTTCCTTGCCCGATTGGATGTCAACAATGTTGTTGCCATTGTCTGTTCATCAGGATCATCTTGATCCTTTCTTTTTCTGGATGATTTCTCAGTCTCGGCAGCTTGTGCCTTCTCAGTCTTCTTTGAGACCCTTTTGGAGAAAGGAGCAAAGGGGTTGGAATCCATGTTGTGTAGAAGTTGTAGGTCGTGTTGATGATAGACTTAGATGATGCTCGGAGAGTAGGACTAAGGACCTGCATGGATCTCTGATGCACTAATATATGCCTACTTAAAAAAACTGGAGGCTTTGTCATGGTTGCTTTCATTACAGTGTAGCTTGAGCAGTGGCCTTAGTTGTCATGGCCGTTTTCATTACAGTGTAGCTTGAATGGCTTTAGAAGAACTCGGATTTGATGGGCTGCCTGTAATATGACCATACAGAGTAATACAATTACCTACTAGTTAACTCATAATTACCTAGTACATTATTTGCAAACCCATGGGTACCCACCTGTTGGCTGGCCGTGGGTATGGGTATGGGTATGGGTATCCAAGGACTGAACCCACACCCATACCCACCAGGTACCCATACCCACAACCCATGTGGGTTACCCATACCCATGCAGAGCCCTACTTCCGCTCCAGCGTCTATCAGGCATTGATGCTTGGCACTGCCAAGCAGAGACTCTCGTGCTGCTGCACCACAGTCACTGCAGTATCACAACAATCACAGCCAACCATTTGATTGTTTACCTCACGTTGTTGTGAACCTCAAAATGCCCTACATTGTCAGTTACATTATCTTTCATGGACTATTATTGCAGCTATTTTATCTCACATGTCTAAACCACCTAATTATGAAATTGGTTAAAGTTGCATAAGACAGTAAAGACACGTTGGCCGGTCTTGGATCTCGGCTGTTTGGCTTAATTGACTTGCGGTACTAATGTTATGTCGTGAGACAAATTAGACACAATAAGCACTGCATAAGCCAAATAAAGAACAGTGTGAATTTACTGATTGGCAGTCCGTACAGAGACGCCACCCATTTTGGTGAGAGCACCCACTCGCGACACTTCTGGCGATTCCACGTCGTTAAAACTTTAACTCCGGCTCGGTCTGTCACGGGCTCTACGATGACTCCGTGGGGACGTTACGATCACTGCTGGGAACCAGTGATGAGCTCGACCAGGTTTGGATCGTGAAAACCTTACCTGATGAGCTGGCCATGGCCAACAGCCCAGGCTCCGCACGCCCCTAGCAACCCTCGACCACCTCCCACCCAGCCCACTCGCCATCTTTACACCCCAAAATTCCCGGGACGGCCTGGCAAACTTGAAGAGAATGGCCCTGCTCGTTCCACAGTCCGACGCCGCTTTCGCCTCTCCAAACGTGGGCTCTGGTCCACAGGGTTCACCATCATCGGATACGCCATGCGACGCTGGCCCTGCCCAACAGCCCGAGCTCCGCACGCCCCTAGCAAACCTCGACCACCTCCCACCCAGCCCACTCGCCACCTTTACATCCAAAAATCCCCGGGACGGCCTCGAACGACAGTCGAACTACCGGTACGTCCGAACCACCGCTTTTCAAAAATATCTCAGACCGCCGACGCAACATGCGCTCGCTCGCAACGTCCCCACGGATGTTCAACACTTGCAAACACCGCATCTTGTCCACCATATTATCCAACGCATGCTGCTCCTTGCGACGGGGTGGAGGCCCCGAATTTGGAACCTCCAGAATGGTCAACGAGGCCACGTTTCGAGAAATCGAATTGAGGAAGGCGCAGAGTCCATCGGAGGTGATATCCCACACGTGATCCAGCGTCACTTGCGCGAGCGTCTTGGCAGACGATGCGGTGAGATACAGGAGGTCCTTGTCCGATAAGTGCGAGTTGTAGATGTAAAGCTGTGTCAGCGCGCACGCGGGCGGTCGTACGAAAAATCGCCCCATTCCAAGTCTGATGTTTCCTGCCACGAGGTGTTGGACCGTGAGAGACGTTAATGCTGGCCAGCGTGCCATGCAGCGTGCAAGCTGGGTCGTACTGATGCTGTATGTCCAGTATTTTGTCGGTGGCATGGACGAGAACTGGCATATGGTCCGCGTGATGGATAATGTGTGCAAGTCATGAAGTTTAGGGAGAGCCGAAAAGAGTGCATTTGCTTGGGACGAATACCCTAGCGAAAGATGTAAACACTGCAGATTCTTCGTGGCGCAGAGAATAGCGATGAGTGCTTGGGTGAACCCGGGTGATGCTTTCTGACTAGCGTGGTTCCAGCAGGCCTGCGAACCACGGTGTTGGTCGAAATCGAGACACCGCATGCCAAGTCCAAGAACAGGTGCCTCCGTCAATGTCTTCCCAAATGCACAAGGGTCCAAAGAATGTGTAGGGAAGGAAAGACAATGGTTCTTCCACTCGGAAGACTCCACACGAGCAATGAACAGCTTCATGGAGCACTCTGACCATCGGCGGCACACCTGCGCAAATGATAGTAGATTGCATTGCCACTCGCGTGAATCAGCGGCTCCGAATATCTTCATAAGAAGCTCCGTTGGAAGACAGGAGATGGTTATCCTTGGACGAGCGCCATCCATAGGAACCACTCGCACGGTGCGGGTCCTCACGTATTCTGTATCATGAAAATTGTGGTCGGCAAAGGTATAAGGATCGAACTCGTTTGATGCGGCATTTGTGCAGGAGTTGTTTGGATGCTCAAAGGCAGTGGATACAGATAGGGTATCTGAAGTTATCGAGTGTTTGCTTTCGAGAAGAATGCGGACAGAGTTGCTATCCCGATGGCACAATTCGTCACCTGAGGCTGGAGGGATGAGATGAAAACAACCTCTGTGCTTTTTAGTAAAAGGGGAGATTCGGAATGCAACTGTGAGCTGTGGGAGAGTAGGATCATTGAGGAGCTCATGGTGCGCGCAATGATATGTATAGATGGGAGACTCCAATCTATGTTGTCGAAGGGCCTACGCAAGTGAGGGTGTAGTAGAACGTGAGTATTTCGTCTGAACATTCACCCGGGAAGAAACATACCCAGCCTTTCCGAGTATCCCTGGGCACATTCTCCTCACAATACAGCACGATCCTCACGGAAGAGAAGTAACGTTGTGTTTCACCATCAAACACAACAAAGAGGGGCGTGTAATCGCAAATGGTGTGCCAACAATGGTGTCTAAGCGCATGTGACGGATACTCATGAAAGAATATAGGCTGCCTCGGCGGCTCGATTGAGCGGAGTAGGTCTCTCATGGTTGCATGGACGTGATGATAGTGCTGGGTGGGCCCCTATTCTGCCTCCAACGCGCGCCCGATCTGGAAAACCAGCAGGCATCACGCTCGACAGGAACGGCGAACGTCACGGTCACGCCGCGTCGTGATCAAGTTCACTGCGAGCAGGCTACGAGGCGCTGCAAAAGGCACTTTGCACTGTACGCGCTGGATGAGTGCGTTCCGACGGGACAGTAGACGCCCGCTTGCCGCTCCAAAGACCAATATAGGGGCACCAGCCCGGTCGCGGACGAGCCAACACGCCAAGAAAACGACGATCATAATCAATGCAGCCACATCAACGACGACGAGGCCGCAATATACTCGTGCATGTTTCCTATTCACGTTCAGCGTACACGTAACACATTATGGAGCTCACCGTGCTCGGTGATATCTTGTGATAGCGATATAGCTATGTCGAATCTCGATGTTCCGAAAAGGAGGCCCGGCATCTCGTAACAGGGAGCAATTACCTCGTGTCCGCGTGAGCCTGAGACTCGGAAACGAGTAAACCAGTCCGCATCACGTAGCGCGTTCCCCACAACTGAGATCGTCACCTTCAGCATCTACTGATCTGAAGGCAGCCCATACAAGTCTCCCAGAGCTCGTACTAGATCGCTAGGGCAATCTCCACGACAGGGTTCGAGCGAGGCCCAAATTCCCTTATGCAGACTCTCTACCCACCGCATGTGACGGGTGCCACAATGTTCTCCCCGCTGACCCAACGCCCACTGGTATGAAAAGATGGGAGAAAAGGTCGCGAGGGTCCACGCGCACAAACATCGACTCGACGGACGAAATAACCTCGTGTAGGCAAGACCCTGAATGATGTCACCTCCGAGTCTATTAGTAGTATTGTTCCAGACATGAGCACAGAGTAAATGGTCACCGTCGAGGGTATCTGCATCTCACAAGGACGTCACTCATGAATCGCGGGGTCAGGCACCTCGAAACATGGAACATTGGATTCCAGCGGCGACGACGCACGGACGCGTGTTCAGGTGTTGATGACGTCCGGACCAGGCGTCTTCACCAGCCAGGCCAGCCATGACGTCTATCCATGGATCGATGTATCTGAACGCTCACAAAAACAAGAGGCCACTCAGTGGCTGTGCAGCATAGAGACTGGGAACCGCCAGTGGCACTGTGTGATGATCAAAAGTGAGTCATTTTCCAGGGCCCTATAAAGAAACAAGAGGGACATATTACGAACGCTTCGTCGTGTTGAACGCGTTCCAAAAGCCTATCGAGAAGCCGGAGATTCCTTCTGATACTGGTCGGCCGACGAACAGACTTCCGGGATGACGTTTCGTGCAGCTGACTCTCCATGTACGAGCTTGAAGTTGAACATCGATCGAGACCGCGGGCGCCGGACAGAAATTCAAATGACGGGCTTCAGCGCCGCAAAGAGAAAGCGTTGAACGCGCGTGCCTTCCTGCTGACTCTCGGACTCATCGAGGGAAGTTGTAAGTCAACAAAAACTTGTTTGGTTTTATTATGTTTAGGACTTGAAGCGGTCTTACACTCAACGATCGAGGGGAGTAAGTGCATCTGATGCACCATGTTTCATCAGTTGCTGATCCACGACACTCTTAGGATCAAAGCTGAATTGCTGTTCTTCTATCAACAACCCATCAACCTGGTTTCTGTTCGCATTCTTCCCGCTGCTGGTGTTCTGAGTTTGAGATGGAAGTCAATAGTCGATGCCTTCCCATTGATATACCAAATGATTGGTCTAAAGGTGAACACGTCTCTTATAATGTTTGCCTCGGGCATTCTAAGCTCCTGAGCACCCCCAGAGCAGAGTTGGGGATCCCCCACCTTCTCGTTATCGCGTGGTATACGTGATTTGGCGACTTAGAACATCGAATTGAATTGCACTCGCTCATGTTAGCACAGATCAAGCAAAGAAAGCTGCCTCGCTAGGACTTTACGAAAGATCTCATCCGTGTTTGAAAAGGTCCTGGAAACTCTACCTCTGGTCTTCCGAATCCTCTACCGTGACGATCATCGGTGGGAACCAGTGATGAACTCGACCAGGTTTGGGTCGTGAAAAACCTACCAAACGTGCGGAAGAGATCCCTACTCGTTCCACCATCCGACGCCGCTTTCGCTCCTCCGAAAGTAAGCTCTGGTCCATAGGGGTCCACCATCACCGAATACGCCATGCGACACTGGCCTTGGCCGACCGCGCCCAGGCTCCGCGCGCCCCTAGAAAAACTAGACCACCTCCCACCCAGCCCACTCGCCACCTTTACATCCAAAAATCCCCGGGACGGCCTCGAACGACAGCCGAACCACCGGTACGCCCGAACCCCCGCTTTTCAAAAACACCCCGGACCGCCGACGCAACATGCGCTCGCTCGCAACGTTCCCGCGGATGTTCAACGCTTGCAAACACCGCATCCTGCCCACTACATCATCCAACGCATGCTGCTTCTTGTGACGGGGTGGAAGCTTGTGATTTGGAACGTCCCGAATGGTCAACGAAGCCACGTTTCGAGATATCGAATCGAGGAAGGCGTAGAGTCCATCGTAGGTGATACCCCACAGGCGATCCAGCGTCACTTGCACGAGAGTGTTGGCGGACGACGCGGTGAGATACAGGAGGTCCTTGTCCGATATGCACGAGTAGCGGATGCAAAGCTGTGTCAGTGCGCACGCGGGCGGCCGTAGGAAGAGTCGCCCCATGATGTTTACTGCTGCGAGGCGTTCGACCTTGAGAGACGTCAAGGCGGGCCAGCGGGCCATGCAACGCGAAAGCTGGATCGTACTGATACTGTATACCCAGTACTTTGTCCGTGGAAAGGACGAGAATTGACACGTGGTGTGCGTGATGGATAACGTGTGCAAGTCATGAAGTTTAGGGAGAGCCGAAAAGAGTGCATTTGCTTGGGACGAATACCCTAGCGAAAGATGTAAGCGCTGCAGATTCTTCGTGGTGCGGAGAATAGCGACGACTGCTTGGGCGAACCCGGGTGATGCTTTCTGTCTAACGTGGTTCCAGCATGCCCGACGCGAACCACGGTGTTGGTCGAGATCAAGATATTGCATGCCAAGTCCAAGAACAGGCGCCTCCATCAATGTCTTTCCAAATGCACGAGGGTCCAAAGAATGTGCAGGAAAGGAAAGACAGTGGTTCTTCCACTCGGAAGACTCCACACGAGCACAGAACAGCTTCATAGAGCACTCTGACCATTGGCGGCACACCTGCGCAAATGATAGTAGATCACGTTGCCACTCGCGTGAATCAGCGGCTCCAAACATCTTCATAAGAAGTTCCGTTGGAAGGCAGGAGATGGTTATCCTTGGACGAGCACCATCCACAGGAACGACTCGGACGATGCGAGTCCTCACGTATTCTGTATCATTAAGATTGTGGTCGGCAAAGGTATAAGGATCGAGCTCGCTTGATGCAGTGTGCAGGCATGGGTTGCCTGGGTGCTCGAAGGTAGCGGATACAGATAGGGTGTCTGGAGTTATCGAGTGTTGACTCTCCAGAAGAATTCGGATGGTCTTGCTGTCCCGACGGCGCAATTCGTCACCTGAGGCTGGAGGGAAGAGCCTAAAATAAACTTTCCGCTTTTTAATATAAGGGGAAATTCGGAATGCAACTGTGAGCTGTGGGAGAGTGGGATCACTGGGGGACACATTGTGCACGCAATGCTCTCCGGAGCTATGGGTAGCAGGCTCCAATTTATGTTGTCGAGTGGCCTATGCAATGTGAGGGTGTAGTAGTACGTGAATATTTCTTCTGAACATTCACCCGGGAGGAAACATACCCAGATTTTCCGAGTATGCCTAGGAATATTCTTCTCGCAATACAACACGATCCTCACCGAGGAGAAGCGACGTTGTGTTTCGCCATCAAACACAACAAAGAGGGGCGTGTAATCATAATTGGTCAACCACGAGTCGTCACGGCGTTTGAGCGCATGCCAGTGCGACTTATATTCATGAAAGAATATAGGTTGCCTCGGCGGCTCGATTGTGCGGAGTAGACCTCTCATGATTGCATGGACGTGATGACGGAACTAGGTGAGCCCCTGTTCTGCCTCCAACGCGCCCGATCAGGAAAACCAAAACATCACGCTCGACAGGAATGGTGAACGTCACGGTCACGGTGTGTGCGTAGCCGGGCCGCGTCCTGCTCACGATCAAGTCCACCGCAAACACCATGTCTGCAAAATGTACTTTGCACTGTACTCACCGGATGAACGCGTTCCGACGGTACTGTAAATCGTCCACTCACCACTCCAAAGACCAATATAAGGGTACTAGCGCGCTCGCGGACGAGTCAACACATCAAGCAAACGACGACCATACTCAACAGCGACGAAGATAGACATGCATGCTTCCTATTCACGTTCAAGAGTGTACACGTAACACATTATGGAGCTCACATTGCTCGGTGACACCCTGCTCGTGATAGCAAAATGGCTATGTCGAATCTCGATGTTCCGATCCGGAGGCCTAGGCATCTGTGACAGGGAGCAATCACCTCGTGTCCGCGCGAACCTGAGATTCGGATTGGAGCAAAGACGTCCGCACCATGGAGCGTGTTCCCTACAACTGAGATCGTCAGCGTCGGCGTGACCGACTGATCTGAATGCGACAACCCATACAAGTCTCGCCGAGCTCGTACCAGATCGCTAGGGAAATCTCCACGACAGGGTCCGAGCAAGACCCAAATTCGCTTATGCAGACTCTCCACCCGTATGACGGGCTCCCCGCTGACCCAATGGCCACTGATATGAACAGATAGGAGAAAAAGGGACTCGAGGGTCCACACGCACAAACGCCGATTCGACGGACGAAAATACCTCGTGTAGGAAGTAATGCCACCCAGGCCACGGATGATGTCACCTCCGAGTCTATTCGCGTTCGTATTACGAGCACATCGTAAATGGTCATCGGTCACCGTCGAGGGTATCTGCATCTGTGATACATCAGGAGATCTCGCAAGGACGTCACTCACGAATCGGAATTGCGGGGTCAAGCACCTCGAGGCACGAACATTGGATTCCAGCGGCAACGACGCACGGACGTGTGTCCAGGGATGTGAATGTCGTCCGGTCCTCATCAGGCCAGCCATGACGTGTGTCCATGGATCGATGAATCTGGGCGCTCACGAAACAAACAAGAGGCGTGCTAGTTACTGTGGAACGCAGACTCGGAGACTCGGAACTGCGGCCATAGTGATGATGAAAAGTGTGATGAATCGCCGTATTCCGGGGGCCTGCGCAGAGCAACAAGAGGGCCATACCACGAACAATGCTTCGTCGTGCCAAACGCGTTCCAAAAGCCTATCGAAAAGCTCTAGATTCCTTCCGATACCTGGTCGGCCGACGAAAGACGATACCATACAAGGAAAATTAAACGTGGTGCCTCGCTGGATGTAATAGAAGCACCCGGTCGAGCTTCCGACTCGTTCGATCGATGGCAATACAGCCCGGAACGGATCATCATCGTCACGATACATACACTACTCACGTTTGCGTGGCACGTCCACGCCGTAAAGAGCAGTCGAGAAGTAAGAGGCGCCACCCAAGAAGAAGACCTGCCACTGAGGTGCGTGCTACAAGACCAATACCAATATTGGTGTATAACACGATCGGAATGGTAGACTGCGACTTTTGACACCGTGATGGCATCCACGGTATGTGGGGAAGGAGCCAACGTCTCGGAGCTTGTGAGGCAGCACGAGACCCAAACGGTGCCTGGGGCGCCTTTATTAGTGCTGGGAGTAGCATGACACGACGGGAATCTGCGAGCGAGCGAATACTCGTCCGAGGGGAACGGGGTGCCAGGGATGGGCATGTTCTCGTCGTGTCAGGGGGCAATGCCGCTCCATCGACGTCACGTTCACATTCATATTCACGTTCATGTCAGTGGAGGTATCGACACCCCAGGGATGACCTTCGATGGCTGAACCTGGATCGAGACCGCGGACGCCGAATATCGGCTTTCTGTGAATACATACATACGAGCGATATGGGCGATAGAAGCTAACGCACTTGCAAGTGACTCATTGTCACGCGATTCGGTGAACGCGCCACTCAAGAAGAAGAAGACCTGCCAGGGTGCGTGGTACAGGACCGCATCGGTGCGTATGTGACAGACGATCGGAATGGCAAACCTAAGGTTTGAAATCATAATGACATGATGGCATCCGAGTCCACGGTTGTGGGGAAGGGACCAACGCCTCGGAACTTACGAGACAGCAACACGAGACCCGGGCTGTGCCTGGGACGCCTCAATTAGTTAATAATGGCAGTATGGAGCCCGCGAGAGAGCGAACGCCTGGAACACCTGGACTCATCATGCTATTAG
>JBBPRK010001428.1:0-12338 GCA_038093075.1 Boletus patriciae | reverse complement strand
CTCAGACGCGGAGTTCGAATGATATATACGAGTGGTTCGCTTATGTAATAGCGGTGACCATATAGAGTAAACTACTGTATACTACGATAAGAAATGAAATAGTACACTATAAGTTCAACAGCCAGGACTTTATTGTAAACTACCATTCTAACTAATAAAAGCCAAAAAAGCGAACAAACAATCACTTACAAGAATATTCACATAGCTTATCTTGTAAACTGTAGGAACTAGAGCGGACTGGGACCAGAAACTCAAGAATGAAAATTGCAAAATCTTACTCTTACAAGACAACTTTTTGGGCCATGTCGTCCCAGAGTGTTACGGTCGCACTCTAGTGCCTAACATAACGGACTTATTCTTTTTCCTTTTCATTCTTATCTTATCTCTTGTCTTGACTGATAAGATCCCCCCTTAGTTTCATGACAGCTACGCTGCCTTCACACCAGGCCTACGCCTGCCCTTTGCCTCGTGCTGTGCACTTCTATGCTTCTCATTTCATTTACCATATGCCTCATGTTAATCTGTTGCTTTTCATTAAGGCAGTGCCTTCTTTATGGCAGTGCTTGATGCACACCCCCTATGCATGTCTTTCATAAAGGCTGCGCCTTCTCTTCCATTCTGCCACCGCCGTGCGGTTGCATCATGTTATTCTTCCATTTCATGGCTATGCTTGATGCATGCCTCTAACACATGTTACTTAGATACTTAGTCTATCTTTGGACTCTCATCGGTAGATCCGATACAAATATGTACATACTATAGAGTAGTATATAAGGGCGCAAGTCCCAGCCAGAGAACTCAGTTTAGTTCTCTTGGTCTTTCCCCATAAAGCCACCAGACAACGCTCCTGATCCATTGCTAGTGCCTTGGACAGTTCGCAAGTCCCTTGACCCATTGTTGACGCTCTGGGCGATACTTGAGTATTTCAGTTACTCTTCGTAACTTAGTTGATATTGGGATTCCCTAAAGCACCTAGACGGGCTTCTTGGGTTGTTTCACAGAGTCTCTGACAAACATTCACATTGTGAATTTCGCACCAAACCTTACTGCACACATTCAACCCAATGACCAAGGGATCATTCGCTGCTTCACGGCCCATAACCGTGCAAGGTTCATTCACCATGCCATCGATCAATATGAAGTCAGCATCATGCCTTCTCAAATCTACGACATTGATCAACTCGAAGCAATGCACCTTGCCGATGAAGCTTGGAACGAGGTCAACACGACAACAATCTGAAACCATTGGCACAAGGCTGGTTTTCTGTCCAACGCTCATTCATCGTTGGAGTCACACAGCCACCTGGTTCACCCTTCTTTGCAGATCTCCTCCCTCATCACCATCACTCTTGATATCCCAGGTCTCATTGATCCTGTAACCAAACTCACAGAAAGGCTTGTAAACACAGCCTTGGATGATTTGGAGGCTACTGGTGCTCCAATCACATGGATATTACCGAACTCCTCAACCCTGCAGCAGAGACTCACAATATCTTCGATGTGAGTGATGAAGACATTTTCAGGATGGTGATGGATGCAAAGACAGCGCGAGAGGGTTGCAGGGCTGGCAACGATGAAGTTGGCAAGGTAATAGACTCAGATGACCTTGATGTTGCTGCTGAACCAAGTCCGACATGCAGCGAGGCACTTCAGGCATGCATGTTATTGAAGAGATATATTATAGATATGGATGACCCAGCTACACAGAAGCTGGAGGTGATGTTGGGCTCCTTTGGACACATGACATGAGTTTGTGGAATGCAGAGCATGGAGAATGGAAAAATCACTGATTTTTTGCTCATAAATAGTATATGTATCTATGATACACAGTCCTGCTAGAACACTATTGTGACCTATCTACCAATATTACAGCTGTTGCTCACCACTTATTCTAAATCCCATACTCTCCAAAAACCCATACCTTGGGGCCTTTCCCGAGGGGATATGGATTATGGGAGAGTCAACTGTGTACAGTTGGTCAATAATTGCCAGATAGCGAAATTCATATTTGGTATAGGCCCAAGGCTCAGGGCCTCGAGAAACTGAAGCCTGGCCCTGCCCATCACTAACCTTTGTCAAGACTCTGACTGGAAAGACCATCACCCTCAAGGTTGAGTCCCCCAACATTATTGACAATGTCAAGGCCAAGATTCAGGACAAGGAGGGGTAAGTCCCTTGACATTGGTTTTCATGCTTTCCGCCTCATATTGTATACAGTATCCCTTCTGGCCAGCAACATTTAATCTTTGCTGGAAAGCAGCTTAAGAATGGTTGCATTCTTTCTGACTACAACATTCAGAAGGAGTCCACCCTCCATCTTGTGCTCCATCTTTGTGGCGGAATGCAAATCTTCATAAAGACCTCGACAGGCAAGATGATTACCTTGGAGGTAGAGTCCCCGGACACCATCAACAATGTCAAAGCCAAGATTCAGGACAAGGGAAGTATTCCTCCTAACCGGCAGCATCTCATTTTTTCTGGAAAGCAGCTGGAGGATGATCAAACTCTGTTCAACTACAACATCCAGGAGTTCATGCTTCACCTTGGTATGTTAACTATTTGTATTTCTCATCACTAGTCTTATTCTCTGCACAGTTTTTCATCTCTGTGGTGGCATGCAGATTTTCATGAAGACTCTCACTGGCACTGGCAAGATGATCACACTGGAAGGGGTGTCATCTGATATCAGCAACAACATAAAAACAAAGATTCAGAACAAGGAGGAAATCCCCCCTGACTAGCAGCCTCATCTTTGCTGAAAGATGGTCATACACTTTCCAACTGCAACATTCAGATGGAGCCAACACTCCATTTGGTTCTTTGTCTGTGTGGTGGTATCCAGAACTTTGTCAAGACCCTCACGGACAAGACCATTGTATTGGAGATGGAATCTTCTGACACAATTGACAATGTAAAG
Source organism: Boletus patriciae (assembly GCA_038093075.1). Taxonomy (NCBI): domain Eukaryota; kingdom Fungi; phylum Basidiomycota; class Agaricomycetes; order Boletales; family Boletaceae; genus Boletus; species Boletus patriciae. Next base: position 9,421 of record JBBPRK010001428.1, on the reverse strand, counting down.
GTGAAGATTCAGGACAAGGAAAGCATCCCCAGACTATTGGAAGTGCTACTTTCCAATCAGTGCAGAGACAACAGCGAATGTGGGAGAAACCCAGTGAGTGAGAAGCTACTCACTTAGTGTTGGGAGTATTTGCAAGTAAGTCTTGCTAGGAAGTTATCACACTTGGGGGTGTGAGAGAACTTGATAGATTTGGGTGTAAGACCCGGGTATTTATACATAAAAGACTGTTTGTCCTTGTAATGGGATAAATGCCATAAAGGGTGTAATCTATCCATAAAGAATGTATAAGTAAGCCATGAGCAAGAATGGTGTGCTATGGCATCATAATGGTGTGATATGGCATAATGACAATGTCATATGACGTCACTGAAGATCTGAAAAGTATGACATCATAGATCTAGAATGATTATGTAATGAACCAAATAGAGTAATACAGTCACAGAGGAATGTCAATGATGTGTGACTGACATTGGACTGACTTGTGACTGACTTCATAACTAACTATGTGACTAACACATGAAAAGTGAACAGGGTCAATAATAAAATATGAGAACTTCAACACAGACCAACAGTGCCTCATCTTTGCTGGTAAGCAACTCGAGGATGGGCATACCCTCTCCAATTATAATATCCAGAAGGAGAGTATGCTGTACCTTGGTAAGTCACTTGGTTGAATGCCCATCAAACTGTAATAACAACAATGTCCAGTCCTTTATCTACATGGTGGAAACATTTGGAAACTCTGGCATGTGATGAATCATCCCTGGTCAATATCCTGCTGCTGATCCCAAGGGTGGTAGTGTTATGATTTCTGCAATGGAGAAGGTGAAACTTGTGTATATCCTGAAACTGGAATACTGTGGCCAATATGACAATCTCGTCACCAAGCTAGACCTGGGCCTCAATCATATTGTTTGGAAATGGTGTGAACCCACTGATCCACGTGCAAATCTCTTCGCCAAGTAGCATCAACCAATTGATTTGATGCGCCCCCTGGTGTCCTTGTTTGTTGTGAAGACCACATTATACATATACCAACACATGGACAAACTGCAGCATCATTTCCCCATCACACAGCATCATAATCATTGCAGCCATCATGCATGAGCTGAAGGTTTGTTGCTTGATAATTTGGCGTCCCCATGCCCTTAATGCACATGTCATTCAGGATGCTTTTATCTCCCTCCTTCAAAGTGAAGATGGCAAGTTGTTCAAAGTTATGATAAACCATGAAGAAGAAGAAGTTACAGCATTCAACATTGTTCATTGTCAGTGATCTTGTGGATTGTTCAAGATTAAATCCACCCATCCCTGATGTCATGTCATGCCAGTACCGCCTTTTGTTCAACTACGGTAACATACAGTCACCTCATGGCCCTCCACAAGTTCATTATGGCAATATTCCAGGGTTCAAAAGTGTTCTGTGACACATCTGAACACCCCCATCATCCTGGCTGACCTCCATTTCACAGCCAGGCATTGTTATGCTTGGCCTGGGTAAGGTCAAACGTAGACTCGAGTGAATCAGAGATTTGCCCTGAGGGTCTTTCACAGGGGGTTCAAGTGTCAAGACGGACACCAGAGGTTCAAGGTTTCAAGGAAGCGTCCACTCAAAAGTAGGATGGTGACTTAGAGAGATCTGAAGACTAAAGGAGTTTGACCAAGGTATATTCAAGGTAGTATCGAGTAGGTCAAAGTTAAAGGAGTACATTGACGTATCGTTAGTTTATATAATGGAAAGATACTGTGCACGGACCAAGCAGTGCCAGTTTGAGATAGGAAGAGAGCTGTGTGAACACAGGAACAGAAATAGCGTCCGTGAGAAGAGAGGATAATCCCTGAGAAGAAATGGTAAGGTAATGCATAGCCATGCACAGCGTGTAAACAGGGAAGCTGTGTTTAGGTGGAAGGTGTTCCGAAGGAACAGTTCAAAGGCAAGTAAAGCAGTGTTCATGAGAAAGGATGGGGAAAAGGCATAGGACAAGAAAAAGAAAGTGATCGTAACAGGCATCAAACTTGTACCCATGGAGGGTATATGCATTTGGCATGGCACACGAGGCCAACAGAGGTTTATGAACGGTCAATGTTTCAACATTCAAATGGGTGATTGGTCCACGTTCTTGAGCATGCCATGGTTTATAGGGAGTGAGTACTTTGCTTCCATCACCGCATTCAAGGCGATATGCAAGCTTAATCCTCAAATTACCCACAACATCCCTTGATATCGCTTGGTGCATGGGTAAACTGAGCATTTTGCATAAAGAAAGGGGACTCTGTGGCATTCAACAAAGGCTCCATCCTCTCAGCTGCACTCATCCATATTTGATCTCGAGCCATGTCACAGTCTTTGTGATCACATCTCCCTTGTGTGCGTCCAGGTGCCATGGTTGGTTGAATTTGGGTGATTGTTCATCATCATATGTTCATTTAGTGATCCTTGTTTGGTTTGCACAACTGATGGTTAACATGGATACACTCTGCCCTTGCCTCACAACAATCAACAATAACAATCATCCATCCTTTATGGTCAAGTGAGGGGGCATATGGGAATATGTGGCGCAGCATGTGGGATTCATTCATGTGTGCTGCGGTTCAACGTTTAACTCTCCACAGCCATTGCCGATGAAGTACAGTGGCTCAAAAAAGTGTCCCAATGTTTGCATGTTTTCCACTAAAGTCGATATTCCCCAACAACCCCTAACCTGGGCCCTAACATATGGGTATATCAAATGAAGGACCTACTCTTGGCTTGCTATGGAGGCAAAGGTCAAGAGATTTGGATAAGATCTGATGGAATGGCAGCCATTTCAAAATGGCATGTCATTGGGACACTTATTTGACCCTGCATTGGACAATTGTTATATCATGTGTAACATAGGCATATGACAGCTATTGATGGTTGCTATGTTACCAAGCTATGTAATTATGTAAGTGACATAATTCCAAGCAATATAAATTCCCTGTGTCCCACTTCAATTGACCTCATGACACCATAGAGTCCATTTCTACCCCTATTAGAGCCACCATTCTTGTTTTCTCTGAATCTGGTCTCTTTGCTGGACAGGCTGCCTTAGATCCTATATTGGAGGTGAGAGTAATGAACATTCTGCTGAACTCAGATCCTCCCCAAATTTTGGTAGCCTGTGGTTGAGGCACATGCAGTCCATTCTGGACACTTCATCATGGCCTCGATATAGAGAGGTCTGTCAGCTCCAAGCTTCCAAGCATTCCAAATGCTGTCTGGATGACTAAACAACATGAGGGTGCATACTTACTCATGTCCATCAATCATATTGAACTTACCCCCTCGCAGATGAGTTTGATTCATATATTATTCTCCCGTTTGTCAACAGCATATTGGTAGTCTGGCACTGTCCATTGGTGAGACAATTGAAGAAGTGCAGGACACTGGCTTCCTTTTGTCAGCTCCAACTCTCGCGGTACAATAAACTGGGGCCAACACCCTTCTCCAAGTTCACCCATGACATTTAACATGTCTTTGATTGACTTGTCAGTAAGTAGCAAAGAATTCTATTCCTGCAATAGTTCTGCTCACTTGTCTTGACCAAAATCACCTCCCTCCCCCTTTCTTTACCGAACAACACTTGTAAATATAAGTGATAATGTTTTGTGAGCCACCCCCAATGCCTGATGAATGTACTGCATGACCATAGTATTATGTACCATCCATCTGTCCGCTGGATGTCCAGGTCCAGGTCACTCAGATTTGTCAGCATTGTGTTTGTGGCAGGACTCACAAACCTCTTGCTGACATCCAGGTCAACATATCATATGGACATTCATTCCTTGACCTTTTCTGAACAGAATACAAATTGCCCACCACCTATTACCTGGGTATTTCCCCCAGTATTTGGCTGGTATCCAGGGCACAATGCCATGCAAACGCACTCTGCTTGAGATATTGCAGATACCGTGGAAATGCTTTCAGGCATGTAGTGATGATGTCCTGAGAAAATCTAATGCACATTCCTTTACAATTTCCGTCAAATGTCACTAGTGGGTCTCATTTCGCACTGTGCACATGCTAGTAGTACAACTAGTTGATCAACTAATTGGATCAACCAAGTATGCTCTTACATGATATTCAGTCTCTGCTTGAATAAGCCAGAGACACCCGGTCCATACCACAGTTCTAAATTAGGACACACAGCTCAAAATGAGCGGTGGCAGAGTTCAATTACCAACCAAAAAAGGGAAAAAAAAAACATCACCGGATAGCAAAAATAGATGAATGTGGTAGATATAAGGCCCAGTGGCCCATCAACCATGTCCCCCTCAACCCCACCCCCCAAATGCCATGTGAATCATAGCGCAAATAGATCTTGGAGATGCTTCAAGCTGCTCAGATGAAGTTTAATGCCCTCCAGTATACAGAACTCTTGGAAAAATGGGTTCTTAACCTTGCCTTTGATTCAGAGGATAATTCCAATACTACATTCTCTGATTCCACCTCTGCATCAAGCACCTCTACCACCACATCTGATCCTACAGCTACTTCCGATAGCTCAGACTCTTCTGATGAGCTTTTTTTCTTTTCTCAGGAATTCACAGACGACCAGAATGCCCTTGAAGCAAGTTATGATGAAATCTCCTGAACCTGTTGACCTGCACGGAACCAGTTCCATGCAGTCAGATATTATACCTGAATGAGTGAACTTCCGCCTACATCTTATAAGTGGAATCCCTCAACACAATAGGGGTACATAGATGACCATCGGTATAGTCTACCTACTCCCAAAGCTTCATACCATTCCATCAAAGGATAGAGGAGTTATGAATATATTTCTCCCCATCCAATTTACTAGTACTACTGACTACATACAGACATCAGACGTGAGTGTCCATATTTGACACCTTTCCCACGGTCCGATTGCTTAGATACTTTAAAGTCAGATGGCCAATAGTATTAGCTACCTAAACTTATTTTTACTTCTAAATTCCGACCATAGGTCATGGAGAAATTAAATATTTACTTCAACTCGACCCCTAATACATACTACCCTTCTGCTACATAGCAGAATGATTTATTTCATATCTTTTCATTGCTAAGTACATAGCTAAGTGTCAGAGAGAGATTGACCAGGCACAGTACAGCCTTGCATGGCATGAGTCAGCATGAGTCATTATGAGTCATATCCTGGTTGGTAGAGCATGGGTCAGTATGAGTCATTTTGAGTCACCTGACTTGAATTGGTCAGCAATCTCTTGGCATTAATAAGCAGTCCAGACTCTTGATTGGCTGGCACTGCCACTGTAAATTATGTATATAAGGAGAGTGTTTTCAGCCCCAAGAAAAGAGATAGAAAGAGGTACACCTAGGTAGACACAGGCACCGAAAGCCACATACATACCTCAGCCTCATCCATATTTGGACTTCCCCTAACAGGTACCCAGCAGAGGACCTAGAGTAGGCGATTTCCATAGCATTAGCACTACCAGATAGTTGTTAGGAATAAAGACTTGTACCCAAAGTTAGGACAAGTGAAAAAGGAGAACCCTTTTGGGAGAAAACCCTAAGATTGGGCAACAAAGAGACAGATCCCCAGTAACATATTCCCAATAGTTCTATTGCAACCCTTCCTTCTCTAACTGACTATCCACCTTAGGAGATAAGAGGTAGCTCAGTCACTATGCTTGAAACCACAACTCCTTATGTTTGCAATACAATTGAGTTAGGAAACCAATTTGTGTGAAGTAAGAGACTTGTGTGAACAACCCAGCAAATCACCATAGCAGCATACCATCAGAGTAGTCTCCACAAAGCTGCTGACTAATCACTAGGACATTTTATCCTACACTTTCCACCAAATTGAACTCATTCGCACCAGACACCTTCTGAAGCACCTTCAATTCTGATCTGTCCAATGCTTGTTGAGGATCAGCGAACAATCCACACTACTGGTACACTAAGTTACTCACTGACTCAATCCTAGTGTTACTTGGACTGTTTCACCTAGGAGATTCCATTTCCCTAGCTTCTAGTATTTCATCTGTGGAGGCAAAAGAAGTTGTCTGGAGAGCATTCTAGTTAGTGTTCTTTGCTTGTTGCCTAGAAAGAAGTCACCGTGTCCTTGCTCCTCATATTAGCACCATCCATGCCCCTCAGATCCATCTCCTCTTTGAGTGGCAGCTTCACTACCCCCATCTCTTTCGCCACAAACTTCAGGTCTTCTATGAAGTTTTTGTAAAGTTTGTGGACAAAATTGCCAGTCATCCTATCTTCTACGGTGCAACTGCTGACCCTAATGCTCCTGAGCCAGCAGTTGGCCATATTCCTGAATGGTGCAGGTCATTATGGAAATGCTGCAACAACTCAGGATATGGCTGAATGGGCAGGGGTTGTGGTGGGTACAGTTCATACCTGCTATAAATGTGTTATGATTGCACCTTCGCACTTTCATGATGCAGTTATCCACTTTGACCCAGCCAACCATGCAAATGACTATGAGGAGAAAGAGGTGGCAAAGGCTTGGGTTGACTCCAAATCTTGCCCAGCATGGAGAAATGAATTTCTTTGTGTGGATGGTACCACTTTCAATCTCTTTCAAAAGCCAGGGTATCATGGAGAAGGTTTCTTTGACCATAAGTCACAATATTCACTTACAAATCAGGTAAGTTTCTGTTTATTATATATGTAAAAGATTTATTCTTTGTAGATTGTGATTTTATCCCACAATTTGAAAATTGTGGATTATTCGATCACCAATCCAGGAAGCATCCATGATGCTAGTGCTTTTCAAAGAACCCGAACTGCTCGTCATCCAGAACAGTTTTTCAACCATGATGAGTGGCTTTGGACTGATTCTGCCTATTCCTCACAAACGTGGTGTGTTACACCATTCAAGTGACCTGTGGGGGGAACCCTTACTCAGGAAAAAAGGTTTTTCAATAATCATCTATCATCAGTAAGATTCCTATTTATTTCCATTTATTCCAAACAATAAAGGTTCGAGTCTGATCTGAACATTTCTATGGTTCCCTCAAGGGCGGATTCCAATCTCTTCGAGAGCCACGTATTCAGATTCAAGGGAAAGATGACCTTGATTATGCTGCTATGTGGATCCGGTGCTGCTTGATCTTGTACAATATGGTCATCAAGATTGAAGAAGAACTTGGGTTGCAAAGTTCACAAGTATACTTTGCTCAGCAATACCAAGAGGCAAATAGGGACAGAGATGATGAGGAGAATGATGAGGGGGAAGTTGATGATGGACTTGCTCACTTGACAGGTCAGAACTTCAGGCAGCATGTTATGAATAGCTTGCTCCAACACTTTCAGTGAACATGAAGGGGGGGAAAGAAAGATCATCATCATGTACAGTACAAAGTTTATGAACACAACATGAGAGATATGGACAAAAATTACTAGTCCTTCATCTGTTGCAGCTGGACCTCAAGTTCAAGCTGTTTGATCCAATCTGCTGACAGCTTAAGCTGTGCATCACATTCCTTGTCAGCCTGCTCAGCTTTATGTTCGGAGAGCCATTTATCAAATGCCTGCTGATTCTCGCGTTCTTGATATTTTGCATCGCGATGACGCTGTTTGTCCTCGAATTTGTCCTGGCGGTTAAGTTGAAGGCCATGGACAAGCATCTCGTTTGTCTGCGAGAATGTGTTGTACAATTTGTTCATTGGTGTCTCACAGCGTTTGGCAGATGATCAGCAGCTGGGATTCGATGAGAAGGAGGCTGGTGACGTCAGCTGTGTTGAAAGGGAGATCTTATCAGTCAAGACAAGAGATAAGATAATGAAAAAGAAAAGAATAAGTCCGTTATGTTAGGCGCTAGAGTGCGACCGTAACAGCGAGAGGTGTTGGTGATATGGGAAAGGTAGAGATCCTTAGATTGGTCAAGGGATTCGTCGATGGACAGGGTTCTTTGATTCCAGTCGATGGTCAGGTTGACGTCTTTGAGCCAGGGGAGTCCTAGGATTACGTTTTCGTTCCCTAGGGAAATAACGTGGAAGGTGACTTTGCGGGCGATTCCTTTGACATTGAGAAAGAGGGTGGAGGTGAAACGAATTACTCCCCTGCTGTTGATGGAGTTATCAGCATTCCGTGCATAGATAGGCTTTTGCAGTCGAGTGGTGGGGAGGGAATGTTTTCTAATGAATCCCCAATTGAGACAGGAGATACTTGTGCCACTGTCAATGAGGGCATGGGTGTCGATGGCATTCAAGGTGTGTGATGGTTCAATAAGTTGGATTGAGATTTGCATAGGGGGGGGGTAGTTTTTACATTGATCGCAGCACACTTTATACTAGGGAAGACTCGCATCAAGGGAGTTTCCCGATCTAAAAATCCATGGTAGAGAAGGAGATTTTCCTCACATTCTCTTCTTCTTCTTTGTCGTCGACGGATTCCAATTTGGGGAGGTCTTCTATGACCTGTTGGACTTTGGGTGCCCGTCTTTGTATTTGGGGCACTTGGAACTCATGTGCCCAGCTTGGCGACAGCGGAAGCAAAGTCCTTTCTCCATGCATTTCTTCCGTTCTTCGGCCGTGAGTTTTCCTACTTTGATGACATCTACGTCCATGGCATCGGGGTCGCGAGTTTTGGTGGGGGTGGAGAAGGAATGGTAAGATTGATGGGCGGGTTTAGAGTTTCGTTTGGAGATCTCTTCAGCACATTCCCATTGGGTTTGGAAGGAAATGGCTTTCTTGTACCAATCATCGATGGTGGAGGGGACAGTGTCCATTGACATGATCTGGCGCATGAGAGGGGAAGGGATTCTGGCGGAGAAGTATCTGATAAGAACATTTTGGTCGGAGATTTCTGTGAGGGAGGAGTAGTTCTTGAAGTGGGAGACGTACTCAATGAGGGTCAGTGAGTAGGTATTGTTTTTCCCCTTGATCATGCGTTTGGTAGAGAGCCACGCAATGGCGGTTCTGGTGGTATCGTGGTGTTTGAACGCAGTTTCGAACTTGGTTACAAAGTCAGAGAAGGTACCCATGGTTATAGTGGTTCTGGAGATGGTGTTCTGCCTGAACGTAGTAGCCCAAGTAAGGGCGGATCCTTTGGTCATGTAGGAGAGGGCGAAGGCGATCATTTTGTTATCAGTGTCATAGACTCTGTCGTTGATGAGGAGGTAGAAGCGCATGGCGTTCAACCATTGGGTGGATTTGTCGTAGGATCCATCAAAGGCTTCCAGTGCTCCGATACAGAGTTCAGTAGGTTTCGAGGAGGACATAGGAGAAGGTGGTCTGGGGAGTGGCGAGGGAGGAGGCTATCGAGATCACTAGGACCTCGATTGCGCAGGGACAGGAAGGGAGTGTGTTCCTAGTGGAGACTTACTAGGACTCTTGGTAGGTATCTTGGTTACGACAAAGGAGTTACTTGAGCGTAGTGGGAGTGAGCTCAGAGTAGAGATGATGGGGGAACGAGAACAAGATAGTTCGTTAT
>JBBPRK010001427.1:0-12344 GCA_038093075.1 Boletus patriciae | reverse complement strand
GGGGTCTTTGATCATCTGCTCCGCGTCAGGGGTCTGTTCTTCCTGTTGGGGGGCTACAGGCAGGTTTATCGGCACTGGTGGGACATGAGTGTCGTCGGGGGGGACACTGGGCGCGGTGTTGGCGATGCCGGCAGCATTGGATCTTCCCTGAACGGGTCGGGGTCAGGAGGGGGGATTTGTGGGTTGGGTAAATGAGTGGACGAGGTCGGGGAGAGGATCATGCTATCATTCTCTGGTGCTAAGACCACGAAACGGTTTTTTGATTGGTATTCTCGCATGCGTTTCTGGGTAGCTGCATGGTGTTAGTTTGTGGGTTTGGAAGTGTGGTGGTTGTTTTACCTGGGGCATCCAGGTTTTCGCTGCTTGAGGGGATCATGTGCTTGGAAGATTTGGTGATCGTCATGTGTCGACCTGGGGGGGGGTGGTGTTGTTGTTATGGCTTGCATTTAAGGTCGCTGCTGTTCAGGGTTATTTGCTGGGTGTGAATGATGCATTATCAAGGTTTGGTGGGTGCATGTAATTTTTGGGGTGCTCTCAATCGAGTTCCGTCCATGTCAGGGTGTGGAATGGAGGGCGGAGATGGGGCATCCTAAAAGGGGGGTTCCCTTTCATCGTTGTGGTATTTATGTTTAGGTCAGGGGGGACTTATCTCCTTGTGGTGAGGGTTGGTTGGGGGCGTTCTGGTGGTCTGGGCGTGTCGCATTTTTGGTTTTGTTGGCTGGTTTTGTTATCATTAGTTGGGGGTAGGGTCTGCCTCGCTTTAGGGCACTTGTCTAGTTTGGTTTGTGTCGTGGGGGTTATGGACGGCATGTGTGCAGTATGAGCACCAGGGTTGTTTTCGGGTCCCTTGGTTCTTAGTCTTTTGGGAGCGTTGTGTGGGGGCACCTACAGTGGTTGGTTCCTCTGGCCATAGTTAAGGCGGGTTTCCTCGGTATTTGGCATCTACTTAGACGGGGGGGTCTTTGCAGTTCATCTTGGTGATGTCGGTTGGGTTCGTCGTTATTGTTCAGCTCTTTTTATGTGCTGGTAGGTTTTGTGGGGCTCTGGGGCTCGAAAGCATTGGTGTTCGTCACGAGGGGGCGACTGGGGGGGAAGTTGGTCACTGTTCAGTATATTTTATGAACCTTCCTTGCCACGTATGCCGTGGAAAAAACTCGCCATGGTGGTGGTTTGAGTTCAAGGAGCCCCCCGGGATCATATTCCTCGTCCTTGGGAACACGTTCCGGTTCCTGTGTCACCAGTTCAATTCTTGTCGCCTCCTGGGCATCAACTACCTCCAGCTCCGAGGTCACCGTGACGGAACCCATACAGCACGTGCCAGTGGTTCAAGTTCATTCCGAGTGATGTGACTCAGTGGCCATGTCTACTCATGAAAAGAGTCAAACAACAGTTGAGGGTTGCCCAGGCCTCAAGCAAATGTTGCACCCTGCTTCATGGTGCTATGCATAGATGGGGCCCGGAAGCCTTGGACACTGCGTGTGCAACGCGAAAGAATGGTGATGCTGTTTGTTCTATCAAGAGAAGCTTGAAACTTCCCGTAGTAGGTCTTGGTCAACCGCGACCGACACCACAGTTGCTCACATTCAAGCGACCAGAACGGTCCCCCAAACTCTTTGGGTCACTGCCCATAAGTCTGGCTCCCGCGTATAGCGGAGTTCACCTCAGACGGTTTAGTTCTATACATCGTGGCATTCATGGCCCTCAAAGCGCAGTCTAGAGCCATTGACATTTTTCAACACCCCCACTCCATTTCAAGTCTACCCGAATGAATGCAGCGATGGTATGACGACGCGGTTGATGAGCTCATGTTGTTGGATCAGCAACAGCTACTAGGTCACGAATTGCGCATGGATCAGTCCAACGTCGTCTTATGGTGCACCCGGTGCCAAGAACACACGGGACTCGATGCGGCGCTGTTGATGAGGCCGGAAAGAACGCGTGTCCGCGGAGCCTCTACATACTCTGGGTCAAGACAAGGTCGTGTCGCAAAGGATGGATAGCTTGGTTGAGGCGTACGAGTACTGATTGTAGCCATGTCTCATAGAACGGTATTACTGTCCTTTTCAGCCAACCTTGCCACGTGGGAAAATTAGTCATGAATACACACCCCATCTCGGCCTCGCTGCATCTCCCCAACCACTGCTCGGAATTTGATAAAAAAAGATACCACCGGGGACCAACAGACCCAACGAACCTATTCCGCATCAACCAATTGAGAGAAAATCAAATTTCAGCATTCTGAAATTTCGGCCTTTGGCATCCCAATGAATCTTATCCAATAGTCCAAATAACAGAGATTCAACATAGGAAATTGATCGAGTAGGTAGCCAATGTAGCTGAAATGGTGACGAGTCAGACGAGGTGAGGAGGGGTGTGGACTTGTTACTGATTATCAAATCAAAAGTGTTGGAGCACATGAGGCAGACATTTACGTCCATTTATATATTCAGTTGCACGCTTCATCCACACCCAGTTTGAACGTTGGACGTGACTCCACTCATGCCCCCCAAAAAACAGCCTAAGGCTCAGCAGGTGGATATGACTGCAGTGAAAAATGCTCAGGTAGCTCAGCCACAGTCAAATCAGTTGAACGCAGGTAAGTGATTGCTCACATTATCTATTTTGTTTATAGTTATTGTGACCATTGGGTCCAGTGGCTCCAAGTCTGAGAATTGGGGCATGTTCAAACTGTCGAAGTGCCAAGATCAAATGTGAGACTCCTCCTGGTGAAAGTACATGCCGCAAATGTGCAGGAAATGGGCTGGAGTGCGTGCCCCAGGAAAGTTGCACTTGCCCCACTGTTCACAGTAACAATGTCCCACCAGCACCTCCCAACATCAATGTTCCATCTCAGAATCAGAAATGAGCTGCCCAACATCCACAGGTGAGTCAGATTGCATCATTCAATTGAAACTTCTCACCCGATTACTAGCCTAAGTGGTGGGTTCGGTCAAAATCTCATGAGCACGACCCAGGCCATGATGCAGATGTTGATCATCCTATGGACTTGGGGCCTGATCGTTGAGGATGATCTCACTGGTTTCTCGTCTGCTGAATAAGACCAATTCACGGCTCAATGGCACAGCGAAGAGCTTGCCAGTGCACTCCAACTCTCAGACACTGGTGATGACACAGTGCCAGTGGGCTCCAACAGCGAAGGTGGCGAAGAGCCTGAGGAATATACCATCATGGATGTCATGTCGATGAATAGTGATGATGATGGCACTGGGACATCTTTCAAGATGTTGGACTTAGAAGACGAGCTTGAGGACGAAGACAATATAACACCAGGTCATTGGCAGCAGCCTCGTCCAGCACCCATGCATGCCAAATGAAAGGTTCAGGGGAAGTTGTCCAAAAGACTGATTCCAACTTATGATTGTGATACGTGTTGTAGGTCACACTCAATATGGATGTTCATTTGTCTCACAAAACCCTCTTACAGCTTTTGTCATTCAATGCGTAGTTGTCAAGACTGGTTCAATTCCGAGGGGGAACTCCGAAAGCCGGAGTTACTTAATGACAATCGGGACTTGGCTTCACTGTGTGTGGTGTGCCCTTGCCTCAATAGTCCTTGGTGTCCCGAAATTGGTCGGAGGGTCGGAGAAGGTTGGAGGTGCTCAGCTTAGTTGTAAGGCTAACTGGTGAGAGGTCAAGATGAAAGGATCATCAAGAACATCAGGAAAAATGAATTAGTGTACATTCTCCTATGTAGCATATATATCACTGGTTGCACCCATCGACATCCCCCCTATACATAACACACTGTAGCGTACAGACTTTCTACACTGCACTACTGTAGCACATGACATTGCATGCTGTAGTCCATCATTATGATTTACCATTTCACTCCATACAATCTATAGCCCACAGTAGGACTTACTCAAACTAAATGATCGGGCCAGAACGAATCATGAATTTGTTTCGATATTACTTTACAAAGCTTATAATATACTAAATCACGGAAGGGAGTGCGCCACACGAATGGGACGACAGGCGCATGCTCGTGCGCTTGTGTAACATGGGTTTGCAGAGGGGGGAGACAGTGCGAGAGCGGGCAAGATAACGCGAAGGGGATGACGGGCGCATGCATGCACTCATGGTGTCCGTCAGTGCCAGTGTGTTTTCTCACCTTGTTTGTGCCCAAAGGGGGCTCACCAACTCGAGTCAGGGCAGACTCAAATGTAGTAGTGGTGGGGACCCAGCTTTTTCCCTGAGTCTCGGCGCACTAACAGTGGTGTACACATTTCAGATGGGGTGATGAACTCCGATGGGTGATGTGGCTGGGAAGTGGGCAGTTGTTGGCTAGGAAAAGATAAGTGTTGTTTTGGGAGCGGTGTTGGTGATTCGACTTACCTGTTTTTTTTTTTCTCTTCTCTGAGTTCTGGTGTGCAAGTGGTTGAGGTGATAGTGAGTAAATTTGAGTGAGCAACATGCGAGTCAAGTGGGGGTGGAATAGACTTATCTTTTTTTTGGTTGTGCTCCTCGTTGGATGGGAGGGGGCCACGGCTGGGCGTCGTGCCTGTTAGAGAATCATGGTGGGTGTGGTGGTCCATGGCATCGTGCCCATTGGATGGGAGGGCCCGGCGTCGCGCCCGTTGGATGGGAGGGGTCACGGTGGTAGTCCAGAGGTGTCGCACATGAGACAGGGCATCGCGCCCGCTGGATGAAACAGTGGCGTTGTTGGTGTCACAGATGGGTGGTGGGCATCGCGCCTGTGGAACTCCGATGAGACGGAACCAGCTTGTTGTGGGCATCGCACCCGTGAGGAGGATGGGAGGTGAGCCGTGGTGGTGGTGATGAATGACTGGACTTGCAGAAAGTTTTGCCGTGTCTATGTGCATGTATTTGCGCAATTGTTATGTCAGCTCAACCATGCATGTGCCATGTTGCCAAATCGCCCCATGTAACCATGTTTCCCTCCCTACCAGAAGACAAACCAATCACGTACCTCCACCATTTGTGTGCCAACATGGGGAAAAAATGATAAGTCCCCACCACCGCCACCACATCCGAGTCCCCCTCTCTGACTAACTACTAGTACCATCACAATCCCGCTGCCACTGCGACACCCACCACGTTCCACTGCCCATCCTACTGGCGTGTTGCCCTAGCCAGAAGACCACCATCTCTCCAAAGCTAAGTACCCTGTTGATTCACAATGTCCCAATGGTCACTGCAATGACCACAGTGCCCTACCTCCCACTGTCACACAGGCACGACGGTGCCTCGTGTGCCCACTCTCGTCTGACAAGCCAACTCACTCAGGCTCCCATTATCTCCCCCGTCGCCTTGCATTCAGCCCAGCCTGTCGTATGCCCACAACTTCAGTGGTACGATATGTTCACATCTGACCGAAGTAAAAAAGCTAAGTATCACTTTAATTCAACTCATTAATCATACCCACATCCCTCTCAGCCTTCTTGTGCCCATTTTGTGCACCCATCTCCGCTCCCATTACCATTGCCTTGCAGCCAGTTGTGTGGATGCAACGAATGCACGCACCCCAAAGCTAGTCCTGACCATATCCAAGTCCGTGTTACAGGACCATGACGGACGGGTTAGACAATGTTATTAACAATATTAGAGTTGATTGTACCATTACTACTTGTTATGCTTGGACCTGGTAGGTATGAGTGTAGACTTGATTGGTCAAGGGGTCGCCCTCAGGGTCTTCCTTAGAGGGTTCAAGCGTCAGGACGGACGCTGGGGGTTCAAAGGTTTCAAAGGAGCATCGACTCAATAGTACGACGAAGACTAAGAGAGATCCGCGGCAAGGAGCAATGACCTTGGTATATTTGAGGGAGTATCGAGTAGGTCAAAGTTAGAACTATAATACAGGAAGTACGATGGTTTATATAGAAGGAGAGAGTGCACACGGACCAAGTAACGCCTGCCCTAATCAGAGGGACGCGTCATCGTAGAACGAGGAAGAAGGTGATAGAAACGATGAGTAAGAGGAACTACGTAATTGGTGCGAGAGAGCCAATCGGTGGAGATGGAAGTCCGAAGCGATAAAAGAACAAAGGCAATGAATACCCCCTTCCGGTAGTAAAGAGGAACAGCGTGGGGAAGTCAAAGAAAAGATAAGTCGAGGAAAAGAAGCAATTGTAACATTACCCCCCATTTACATCCGAAACTCCGGAGAAGGATAATGTATGGACGGTGCGAGTTAGAAGTCAATGTACGAAGAGACAGGGGAGCCCGTCATGTTGGTGATGGCGACGTCGTTGTAATCAAAGTCTTCGAGGGGGGAATGAGAACGAGGAGGGGAACGAGAATGTGGGTTGCGACGACAGACACGAGAGTTTTCTGGGACCATTCGCCAGGAACGAGGAGGGGGAATGGGATGAGGTTGAGAAGAGGACGAGGAAGAGGATGATGAGGGGCGAGAACGAGGACGACCCAGAGGGCAGCGGCGTTGAGGATGGCCAGGGCGGCTGACTTTGCATATGGGGCAAACATACCACTGGCAGTGGATACAAATATGGCCAAGGTGGTGGCACTCGAAGCACAATTCATGGTAGCGAGGGTGGTTTCGGGAGAGTGGAGCATTGACAGGTACGCCATGGATAGTTCCCGTGGTATTGACTTCATGACGGAGTTCAACGCATTGGAGGGTCAGCTCGGTTTCGGGGGAGAGCGGAGAGGAGGAAGCGGATGGAAGAGGTTGGGGGTTGGTGGACGTAGTCAGTTCTTTGACGTATCGTTCCAGATCGTCGGCGAACTCGGGCATCTGCATCTGGTAAAAGGTGGAGAATAAATCTTCTTTGACTTCATGTTGGATGGTGCGGAGGGTGTTGCATCTGCGGCCGATGCTGGACAGGGAGGATGTGAGGTCTAGGATGGCTTTCAAGCGTTGGTTTTGGAGGTAGATGCGAGTTACGCTCCAAAGGGGAGAGTTTGGTTCGAGGTGAAACTCGAAGGCGCGGTGGAGGTGGGGAGCGTAGAGATGGGAATGGAGGACATCGTGAGTGTGATCATCTAAGGTTCCCTCACGAAGGCGATGGGCAGCGAGAGGGACGTCGACTGACAGAACGGGAGTAGGGTTTACCGGGGAATGAGATGAAGATTCCACCTGAGCAGGAGGAGGAGTAGACATGTTATTGACATCTGGAGATCCCCTACCATCTCTTCGAGGTAGTCCCCAACCAGCGTCAGACCTGGTAGAGGTAGGAGAAGAATTGCGAGAAGAAAGAAATGCAACCGAAGGGAGAGAGGACACAGTAGAAATCAAGGAAGCATTGGTGGGCATGATAATGAAGGGGAGATGGTGGAGCAAAGTTAAGAAGGGAAAACGGCAGGGTGGAGTCTTTTGTATGCCGTGAGAGCGGACTTGGCATTTTTTAGATTCCGTTCTGGGATCCAGGAGTCTTCTTCGGCCGAATATCCTTTCCATCGGATCAGGAACGATCGTTTGGTCAGAGTTCCGCGGTGGTGTAGACTCTTCTCGACTTTGTATTCTTCTTCTCCATTGATAAGGTCAGGGGGTGGTGATGGGAAATTAGGGCTGTGGACAGCGTTCTCACAATAGGGAGATAAGAGGGAGGTGTGGAAGACTGGGTGGATCTTCCAGGTCTTCGGCAAGCGGAGTTGATAGACAATCGGAGACAGGACTTTCGTGATAGTGAAGGGTCCTTCTCATTTAGGAGTGAATTTTGGGTTGATTACGGATTGTTTAAGGTTCCTGGCTTCAAGCCAGACTTTGTCTCCAAGTTTGAATGGGGAGAAGGATCGTCGAGTTCTGGCTGCCATGACTTGTTGGGCTAGCTCGTGTGCTGCTAAGGCTTCATCATGAGCGGCAGAAAGGGTCTTTAGGCGGGTTTTGACCGCGGGAATAGTAGTATCGGAGATTACCGAGGGAAGGGCATGGGGTTCATAGCCCATCATGAGGTAGAACGGAGATTGACTAGTGACGGAATGAGGGCGGTGATTATGAGCGAACTCTGCATGGGAGATGTTATCAGCCCAGGATCCGGGGTTATTTCCACAGAAGATTCGAAGGTACATTTCGACTTCCTGGTTCACCCATTCGGTTTCCCATCAGATTGGGGATGGTAGGCGGTGGAAAGGGAAAGGTCATATTTCAGGAGTTTTCCCAGTTCTCGAGCAAAGGAGGATGTGAATTGGGGTCTGCGGTCAGAGATGACTTTGTCGTAAAGGCCGAAGCGAAGGTATACTTTGTGGAAAAAGAGTGCGGCGATGCCTTCAGCGGTGACGTTTTTCTTCATGGGGCAGAGAATCACCCCCTTAGTAAGCCTGTGGTCGACCACGACCAAAAGGGAATCGAAGCCGGCGGAGACAGGGAGGTCGGTGATAAGGTCACAGGAGACCTGTTGGAAGGGGCGGGACGCGGAGGAGCGGATGGGGGCAAGCGGCGGGACGGTAGGATGGGTGTTGGTTTTGTTCTGTTGGCAGGTTGCACAACCCTCGATGTATTTACAGACATAAGAGGCGAGGCCGGGCCACCAGAATTCAGCTGTGATGAGTTGTCGGGCTTTGAGATAGCCAGGGTGACCGGCACTTTTGTGGTCGTGGCAACGTTGGAGGATAGTGTGCCGCAGGGAGTCGTTATTTGGGACATAGATGCGGCCTTGATAGGTCAGGATGCCTGCTTCGACCTGCCAGTCGGAGAGGCGGGAACGGAAGGGGAGAGGGAGGTCGTCGTTCATGGATTGGAGGGCCTGGAGGACGAGGGGGTCACCCGTGGACCCAGACTGGACACGGTGGGAGAGGGCGACGTCAATAACGTTGACGAAGAGAGATGGGGGAAGGAGGGTGACCCCATCGTTGTTGTCGTCAGAGTGGGGAAGGAGGTCGGGATGACGAGACAGGGCGTCAGGACCAGTGAGGAGTTTTCCCGGGACATGGACCATTTTCAAGTCAAAATCAGCGAGGTCAATGAGCCAACAGGCTTGCCGCCGGTTAAGGTTTTGGGGGGAACGGAAGTAGGTGAGGTTCTTGTGGTCAGTGAAGACCTGGACCAGGAAGGGGGATCCGTGGAGGTAGTGCCGCCATGATTTTAGGGCGCGGATGACGGCAAGGAGTTCTCTGTCATAGATGTCGTAGTTCCATTCCGCTGGAGAGAACAACTGGGAAAGGTAGGAACATGGGTGCCATTCGCCATTTGAGTCAGTTTGAAGAAGGATGGCGCCAGAGGCATACTTGGAGGTGTTGGTGGCAACAGTGAAGGGTGCAGCAGGGTCAGGGAGGTGTAGGACTGGTTTCAACAGGAACAAGGACTTGAGAGTGTCGAAGGAGGTTTGACAGGCGGACGACCAGTTCCAAGGTAAGTTCTTTTTGGTGAGGTCAATAAGGGGTCGGGCGACGTTGGAGTAATCGGGGATAAAGCGTCGGTAGAAGTTGGCGAAGCCGAGGAATGACCTGACGTCCTTGACTTTTTCAGGTGTGGGCCAGCTGGCGATACCATCTAGCTTTACCGGGTCCATGGCGAGCTGGCTGGGTTTGACGATCATACCGAGGTATTCCACCTCGGTAGTGGCAAAGCGGCATTTCTCCAGTTTGAGGTGGAGGTCTAATTCTGTCATGTGTTGGAGGACACGCCTGGTGCGTTCTCGATGGGTTTCTTCGTCAGGGGAGAAGATAAGGAGGTTGTCCATATAAATGATGAGCCATCCCTGGGCGATCATGTCTCGGAAGGAGTCGTTCATGAATCATTGGAAGGTTGCAGGAGAGTTGGTAAGTCCGAAGAACATTACTGTCGGTTCAAAGAGGCCTTTGTGCGTGATGAAGGCGGCCTTCCATTGGTGGCTGTCCTTGATGCGAACATTGTTATACCCCCAGCGAACGTCAAACTTAGTAAACAGTTTGGCATCTTTAAGTTTGTCAATGAGGTCAGAGATGAGTGGGAGGGGATAAGCGTCTTGGGTGGTATGTTCGTTCAGATAGTGGTAATCCTGGCAGGGGCGGAGACCACCATCTTTCTTCTTGACAAAGAAGAACGGGGACGCCTGGGGAGAGTTGGAAGGACGGATCTTTCCACAGTCAAGGTTTTCCTGGAGGAAATCTTCGGTGGCCTTCCGCTCTTCCGGGGACAGGGGATAGACTTTTCCAATCTTTGGGGTGAAGGAATCATCGAGGTTGATCTCGTGATCGTAGAGTCTGGATGGTGGAACGTGATCAGTGGCTTCTTTGGAGAAGACCAAAGTGTAGTCGGTGAATTCGGGGGGAACAGTTTGTGCGGGTCTTGCTTTTTCAGTGGCAGTGGCTAGTTTGGTGGCGGTGGTGATTTTAGATATCTTTTCTTCTAAAGGAGAACCTCTGTAGAGGAAGCGAGATCCGCATCTGATGATTTGGTGAAGGGTTCGGTTGGTATCAGCACAAGCCAGGAATTGGGATTCTTCCTCCCATCCATTATACTCGAAGAGCTGGGAGTTGGTAATTGCGTTGACATGGGTATGCCGGGGGGGTCGATAAGTGGATTTCTGGAAATGGGAGTCGTGGCGGGAGGTGTCGGCGGTGTGGGAAAGATAGAGGTCTTTAGACTGGTTGAGGGATTCGTTGATGGATAGAGTCCTTCAGTTCCAGTCGATGGTTGGGTTGACATCTTTGAGCCAGGGAAGTCCTAAGATTACGTTTTCGTTTCCCAGGGAGATGATGTGGAAGGTGACTTTTCGGGCGATACCTTCAATGTTGAGGAAGAGGGTAGAAGTGAAGCGAATTACTCCTTTGCTGTTGATGGAGTTATCGGTGTTCCTTGCGTAGATGGGTTTCTGTAGCCAAGTGGTGGGGAGGGAATGTTTCTTTACAAAACCCCAATCGAGACATGAAATGCTTGCGCCACTGTCAACGAGGGCACGGGTGTCGACGGCTTTCAGGGTGTGCGATGGTTCAATAAGTTGGATTGGGATTTGCATAGAAGGAGTAGTTGTTACATTGATCGCAGCACACTTTACATTAGGGGAGACTCGTGTCGAAGGAGTTTCCCGATCTAAAAATCCATGGTAGAGAAGGAGATTTTCCTCACGTTCTCGTCTTCTTCATCATCGTCTACTGGTTCCAACTTCGGGAGGTCTTCCACAACTTGTTGGACTTTGGGTGTGCTTTCCTTGTACTTAGGACATTTAGAGCTCATGTGTCCAGGTTGGCGACAGTGGAAGCAAAGCCCTTTCTCCATGCACTTCTTACATTCTTCGGCCGTGAGTTTTCCTACTTTGATGATGTCTACGTCCATGGCATCGGGGTTGCGAGCTTTGGTGGGGGTGGAGAAGGAATGGTAGGACTGATGGGCGGGTTTGGAGTTTCGCTTGGAGATTTCTTCAGCGCGTTCCCATTGGGTCTGGAAGGAGATGGCTTTCTTGTACCAGTCATTGATGGTAGAGGGGACCGTGTCCATCAACATGATTCGGCGCATGAGGGGGGAAGGGATTCTGGCGGAGAAGTATCCAATAAGGACATTCTGATTGGTGATGCTTGCGAGTGCTGAGTAGTTTTTGAAGTGCGAAACGTACTCAATGAGGGTCGGGGAGTAAGTGTTGTTCTTCCCTTTAGTCATGCGTTTGGTAGAAAGCCATGCGATGGCAGTTCCAGTGATGTCGTGGTGTTTGAACGCAGTCTCAAATTTAGTGACGAAGTCAGAGAACGTTCCCATGGCTATGGTGGTCCCTGTGATGGCGTTTTGCCTGAACGTGGTGGCCCATGTGAGGGCGGACCCTTTGGTCATGTAGGAAAGGGTGAAGGTGATCATTTTGTTGTCGGTGTCGTAGACTTTGTTGTTGACGAGGAGGTAGAAGTGTACAGCGTTCAACCACTGGGTGGATTTGTCATAAGATCCATCAAAGGCTTCCGGTGTTCCAATACGGAGTTCGGTGGGTTTTGAGGAGGACATGGGTGAGGGTGGTCTGGGGTGTGACGAGGTAGGTGCGTAGGATAAGGGAAGTGGGGTAAGAGGGGGAAAGACTGGGTTGGAGGTGATTGGAGTTGGGGAAGGGGGAGTGGGGGCGCGAGGGAGGTGGGTGTGTGCGAGCTGGTGGGCTAAGTCGAGGTCTTGGGTTTGTTCAAGGTCAGACGATATGGTAACGTCTTGATCAGAGTTTTCTTCTGGTTCAGAGAGCTCAGCTTCTGAGGGTGAATCGATGGGTTGTTCTCGGGCGCCACGCCACAAGTACCGTGGGTTGTTCTGTGGGTACGAAATGGTGGAGGACTATGATGGTGATAGCTTCGAAAGTAAACTTTGACCTTTTGTTACGCTTGGACCTGGTAGGTACGAGCGTAGACTTGATTGGTCAAGGGGTCGCCCTCAGGGTCTTCCTTAGAGGGTTCAAGCGTCAGGACGGACGCTGGGGGTTCAAAGGTTTCAAAGGAGCATCGACTCAATAGTACGA
>JBBPRK010001426.1:0-12358 GCA_038093075.1 Boletus patriciae | reverse complement strand
GTGGAGATGGAGTCGGAGTGTGGCGAGTGGAAGACGGCAAACAAATCGCAACACTGCCAGCGCGGCATGTCAACTCGCTCGCAGTGTCGAAGGACGGCAGATGGATCGCAACGGGGACAGAGATCGACTATACGGCGACTGTGTGGGACGCAAAGACATTCGGACAGGTCTCCAGACACGTCGAGGTCACCTTTGGAGTCGACTTCTCGCCCGACTCGACTCGACTCGTGGTTGTATCGGCGGATCGTACAGCTACTGTCTACGACGTCACAACCCGCAAACAATTCGTACTAGCAATTCACCACAAGGACGACGTGGTAGCAGCGAAATACTCGCCGCAAGGCAATCGAATCGCGACAGCCACTCGTGAATCCGTTCGAGTCTGGGACAGCAAGGATGGCCGCTTCCTCGTGCACATCCCAGTAAACGTAACGCCGTGCTTCAATACTGGCCTCCTCTGGTTCAACAACCACCTCGTTGTCGTATCCGTCAATAAAATCAAGGAATTTGAAGCATCTACCGGCTCAGCAGTCTCGGAATGGCCAGTGCTCGATGCCAAGAACTCCTCGTGCGTCGCCCTTCCAAAGCATGCGGAGTTCATCGCATATGCTACAAACGATACCGTGACGTTTTGGGACACGTCAACGCATGCTCACCTCGGTTTCATCCAACAAAAAGACATATCTTCAATCGCACTCTCTCCAGATGGCCGCTTTCTCGCAATCTGTGGACACGGCGGGACAATCGCCACCAGAAGTCTATCCTGCATCACTGTCAGTACACATTGTGTTCCTTTGGATTATCCCGGTCTGAACAACCACTTGCCTTTCCGAATAGGATTCGATCCCACTGTCTCGTCCACATCCCACTTTCCAGGAACCTGACATTCTGAATTGGGTCGACGACGCTGCGCTCCATTCATGGAAGCACGATCAGCTCGAGAATGCGGACGCGTTATTGACCGCAGCGATCCCCGAGTCTCGGAATCCAATCCATCATGCCCTCGCTAGTCGAGCTCTCGTCCGAGCTCGTTTGCGACAGTGGGATGCGGCGCTCGTCGACGCCGACGAGGTGCTTGTTTCTCTGTCCTCACATAGACTCACGCTGATGTTACTTAATTTACACAAAGGCGATCAAAATCCAGCCATCCGTCATTGGCTACATTGCAAAGAGTGTGGCGCTTGTCGGGAAGGGGGAAAGGTACAAGGGCTATCAGGCCTGCGACATCGCATTCATACGCTTCCATTCGTCTCAACTTAACTTTCTCCTTCTGGTCAAGGTCTGTATTTTTCAAACTTGCTTCCCCATCAACTACTCATATCCCTTAGGCTATCATCGTGTTTATGGCCGGAGAGCACCGCGATGCGATATCACGTTTAGACGACCTCATCGCTACGGTCCCCTTGAACTCAATCTGCTATGTAGTTCAGGCGCGTACACTCGCTCTACCACGCGGCGAATCTCACCACTAACATCTCCAGTAGGCATATATGTATATTCTCCTCGGAAACTCGCACATGAAGCGCAGCGACTACGAGGGTGCGATGCAATCGTTCGAGCGTGCACAAGCCCAAATGCGGCACTACGAGGGCCGATCACTCTTAGTGGTCTCACTGGTAGGCCTCCCAATGGGTGTATTGCAATGCATCGAAATTGCTCACCAATTCGGTCAGATATTCGGGTGGAAATTTGATAATCTCGATGTCACGATTCGACAGCGTCTGTGTGAAGTTTTGTATGCAATGGATCGCACGAAGGATGCAAGAGAATATTTTCTCGAGCTGGTAGATACCTTTAACGAGGAGGTCTATATGAGTGGGCCCATCACCGAATGGATTTCTGGTGAGTTTACATTTACCTGCTTGTTTTCATCATTTAAGCTTTTCTGTCAGATTTTAGCCACCGTTGCCTCTCCGCTCCCGAAAGCGACAGTGGTGCAGCCCCGGCAACAGCACAACACGATAACGCGCCGATACCTCTTGCAACCTTCGGTTCAAGCGTTCCCACACCGCTATTGAGAGAGTGGGCAAAAGCAACATTGGCGAGTGGCGAGTGGAAGGGTGCCTTGATTGTCGCTGCCAGCGCGAGTATCTCCTTTTACTCTGGCACCCTCATGGAATTGACACTCTCATGATTTGCAGTTCACACTTCCCAGAGTCACGATTTATCGGGTCGTATGCGAACGTCTGGCAGCGATCCGCCGTGTAATGGATGCAATCGAGTGTTTCCACGAAATGATGAGTGAATTGGGAGGGGAGGTGCACATGAGTGGACGCATGACCAAGTGGGTTTCTGGTGAGTTCATGTTCACTTCTTTGTCTCCCATACTTTCAACCTTTCTGGTCAGATTTCACCCGCCGATGTCTCTCCGCTCCCGAGAGCGACAGTCGCGCGCCGACGCCCCGAGCCACCCTCAATACAACGTCGCCTACACCATTTCTAAGAGAGTGGGCGAAAGCGACATTGGCGAGTGGCGAGTGGAAGGATGCTTTGTCTGTCGCTGCTAGCGTGAGTATCTATCTCCTTTTGCTCTCGCACCTGCCATGGGATCGACACACTGTTGGTTTGCAGTTCGAACTTCCTAGGGTCATGATCTACCAGGTCGTATGTGAATGTCTCGAGGTGACAGTCCGTGTAACGGATGCGGTCGAGTGTTTTCACCAAATGGCGAGTGACTTGGGAAGAGAGATGAACCTGCATGGCGAGTCAGAATGGGCCATTGGTGAGCTATCGCGCGTCCCGTAGTGGAGCCGTCGCTCACGTAGCGTTTTCTGCCAGACTTCAGGCAGCGTTCGTTCAAGAAACTGGAGTGTCTCGGAGATGCAGCAGTGGATGCCCAGCAATATAGTGTGGCCATCTCTCACTATTCGGCCGCATTGTCCCTCAATTCCCCCTCCCCACAAGGCATTATCATCAAGCGAGGCAGGGCACATATGGCGACCAGGTCATGGACGCAGGCTGTAGACGATGCAAACCAGGTACATCATTTTTGACTCATGGGGGTCAACGTTGTTGACCCATCATCATCAGGCAATCGCGCTCGACCCGTTTTCGCCATGGGGCTACGAGATGAAGCATGCGGCTTTACACAAGGCGGGTGACTTTGACAATGCGGTTGATGCGCTCGAGACGATGCTCTCGGAGATAGCGCAGTCACCTGATCCGGACATTTGTCGTGAGTTGTATTCTCGTTACCTTGACAAAGATGGCTTATTCACGTTATCCGACAGAGCACGGCGACCAGTACATCAGTCCATCGAGCACACGAGTAACGATTCGCCAAATTGTTCAACGGACTATTCGTCATTCGCCACGTGTGCTCATCAACACGACTACCGGCCGTCTCTGCAGTAAAACCGAGCAAGCATCTGCATTCGAATCCCTACCAATCTTCAACGAACTGGTATCTTCGATGACGAGACGCATCGACTATGTCCGGATCAAGCGCGAAGTGCGACAGTACTTCCGATACGTGATGCTATCGCACACGTGGGAAGAGAACGAACCACTGTTCCGGGATGTCATGCACATAGCAGTATATGACCTGGATGAATCTCCGACTCACGACAAGCTACAAACGTTCTGCAAGATCGTTCGGGATGTCGGATTCAATTGGGCATGGAGCGATACGTGTTGTATCGACAAATCGTATCACTTCGTGCACCAAGAAGCCCTGGTCACCATGTTCAAGTGGTACCAGGGTTCGGCCATGGTGATCGTTTTCCTCCGTGGTGTTCGCTCCCCATCGCGGCGCGGGGCTCTTGTGAGAAGCCTTTGGAACACTCGTGCCTGGACACTTCAGGAATACATTGCTGCCAAGGTCATTCGTTTTTACACAGAGGATTGGGCTCTTTATCTCGATCTGGAGCTGCCGAACCATAAAGACTCACCAGAAGTCATCTCGGAGATGGAGCAAGCCACCGGAGTTCCCGCCGAGCGATTGATGGCACTTCGTCCGGGCTTGGTCAGCATTCGGGAAAAACTGTGTCTCGCATCGACCAGGCAGACGAGGCTGGTGGAAGACGCTGCGTATTCATTGCTCGGCATTTTCTCGGTTACTGGTATACCCGCAGTATATGGTGAAGGGGAGGGTGCGTTGGGTCGACTACTGGCGCATGTTCTCACCGGATCTGGAGATGCGAGCATTCTTGCATGGACTGGGGAGTCTGGCAGCTACAACACTTGCCTGCCCGCCCATATCACCGCGTTCAACCAACTGGCACCTTCACACCTCCCGCCACCCGTTCAGGACGCCGAAATGGAAAAGATCATCACCGCGTCGCGCTCTTCTTCATTCGACCTCGATTTGGCCCTGAGGCTATACGACCGCCTCGACGAGCTTCCTGCACCTTGGTTCGCAGCGAGTCGGATGAAACTTCCCTGCATCGCTTTCCAGCTCCCATCTTTTTCACGTTCTGGCCGCGTTTATCGCGCGGACACGCTCGCCTTTGGGATTGTGGAAATCAGAACGAGACATGACATCTCTCGAATGAGGTCTCTGTATCTCGTCCACCCCTGGTTGGATAGCCTCCTGGAGCGTGAGGGTATACAAAATGGCGCATTCGTGGAGGATGAAGTCGTGCTACCGCCATCGCCGAACACGGACGACGAGGAGATCAGCGACGATGAAACCGACGACGATTCTTCGTCCGAGCTTCCTGAACCCGAAGCTCCGTCACACCCTGTTCCCGCGCGTATGGCGCCGATGGACAGAGAGACGCGAGCACGACGGCTTGTTGCCCGTCTTCGGCAGCCATTCGGTGCACTCTTGGTCACGCTGGCGTCGACGGGTCGACGCGCGGTGGATTACAGGCGGGTGACTGCTGATAGCATGATCACTGTACGGTTTCAGGAGAACGTCTCGTTGGCTGATCTTCTCGACAATGTATGTACGATTGACGTTTTGTAACTTTCGTAGCATCTCGGACGACGATGGATGTGTTCGCAGCCTAAGTTATAAAGCGGAGGGTTGAACTCAATCATAAGACATGGGATAGACGGTGTAACAGAGGTATAGTACAGGTGGTATATCCAGAAAACATGCATGACCTAACGTACAATAGTACTAATCAAACTGGGGTATGCTTCAACAGCTGTGAAAATGCAGAGACGTGTGCTTCGCAGATGGCCGCGAACCAAAATTCGTGCTCGGAATTGTGTTGCTTGATGAGGTTGTGAGCGAGCTCGTGGGCGAGGGTGAAGAACCTGGAATCAACGATCTTATCTACACTGGAAGAGAATGATACATGGGGAGACGGAACACACCAGGATATGTGGGCTTGCTGCGAATCACCTTTCTGAACGTCCTGGTCATCTGGGGTGTCCAGTGTCAGCACTATATCTATATCTGCCACGGCACCAGAGCGAAGTAGCACTCACGCCATGCTTCGAAGTACCGCAGGTTAAGGAAGATGCTTCCGTCCCGATTGAATGCAATCGGCCCTCCAGCAACGTCATAGAAAACATGTAAGAGTGCCAACGAGAGACCATATAGCTCAACAACGGGGGAGAGGACAATGATAAAACGAGCGAGTATATCATGCATGTTCTTCATGAAGGTGTCGGCGTTGGGAACATCTGCGTGAAACAGTTTCTCAGCGTTAGGGTCTTTGGATTTATGACAATCACCAGTGTCCGTCGAAAACGATTTACCTTCAGTAGTAAACACCTTCACGTGTCCTAATTTTCCTGACACATCCTTTAAGCAATGCGAATAACGACGGAAGCCCCAAGCTCACCACGACGCTTCAGTTTTCCAATCATTCCAGACACATCACAGTATCCCGCATTGGGGAAATCCCTGATTTCCTCCACCTTATTGCGGTGATGGAGGAGCTTGCCTCCTTCCGGATTACAGGCTTTCGTTGCCTTGCTTACATTTGCTCCTGAGAGACGCATCAATAAATGTCAATGGAAGTGCTCGCGACACTCACGTATATAACTCTGAGGTATCACTTGACGTGGAGTCCTGACAGTGACAGGAAGATGAATGATATGGAACCCGTTCATTGGTCAAGCTTACCATGAATGCTGGGGAGGCGAAACATTTCGGGTGGTCTCCGATGCTAGCGCGCGCGGGACAAATCGACGTGTAAAGTTCTGGATCGGACTGCGAGCATTGTTTGAGGCATGGTCGACAGAATGATGCGGTGGCGTGAGTGAAGGAGTGTTCTCTGAACGAGTCCAAGAGCCGCCAGGTGCGAAGGGATTTATAGAAGACTCAGCGCTTGCAACAATAGTACTAGGGCTGGTCGTCATGACGCGTGGCTCGGATACGCGATTCGTTGCAGGGATGGTCGTCGCCGCCGGTGGCAAATAGCGGCTGTCGATCACCTCTTCCGTGGGTTCTAAATCCTCTGGCTGTTGTCCGTGCTGATGTTGTTTGGGAATCTTGTCAACTGCGGAAACAGCGTGGGCCTGTTAGAAGATTATTGTCGGAGAAGGCCATACAGAACTGACCATTATGCCCTCTTCGTTTCAAAATCTCCAAGGGCGTGGAAAGAATCGTCATAAGGAGAAGGGTGTCGCTGATATTGGCAGTTCCAAACAATAGCCGACATAGGGCTGTTGCAATTCTTTTCACTTTGATGAGTACCAGAAACAAGACCATAGAAGGTGTGTCGTCTCAACTCACTCGTGCATGTCCGGTTCCGCGTTGCCCGAAAGCCACAATTCAATCCGCCCATCTTCGTCACACTTCGTAGATGCCCACACATCTTGATTTCGCGTCACCTGGTTGTCCCCAACGGTAAGAGTTTTGGACACGAGCAGCCTCTCGCAGACCCTGACTTTGAAATTCTCAGCGCTGGGAAGCGAAACTAAAAGCTGGAGCCGAGTATGGGTGTCCTCGCGAAGGAACAATGGAAGCCGCTGAAGAATCAACGACCGAATGTTAGTAGAGGTCTCGGTATCCCGAATCTCGTTCGATTCTTTGTACTTCTCTTGGACTACGGTGCTCAATCGACGACACCCCAAGTACGCATAAAAGCCTGTTGCATGACTTCAGCCAGAAGTAGCTAAAACGATAACGCATGCGCACTTTCTAGCCCGGAGTCCCGTGGCGCCACAAAAATGATGTCTCCAAAGAGTTGGTAGGAATTCATATCGTCAACGACAACGATTTGCCCAGGTTCCCGCAAGGCGCGTTCGCCTTCACATGTTCCTCCGTCAGTGCTTTTCTTGCGACGGATACCAAGTAAAATCGGTTTGGACATCATCTTGCTTAGTGTAATATTGGGAATGCGACGGCTCCGAGAGGCAAGGTCACGCAACTCAGCCAGAAAGCTTATTGGGAACGGGTAAGCTTTAGTTCAGACAGAAGTATGAAGTCGTATACCCTTCATGCCCTCCTGCGAGATTATAGAATCGCTCTGGATTTTCTACCAAGCTCTCTGCAATATCCTTTGCGGATGGCTCGTTCTTCGAGCCGCAAGCCCTCAAGAAGCGGTTTGCGGTGGAACCAAAATCCACGAAGACAAACAACTTTGTGTGAAATGTGTCCCCTTCTCCTAAGTAACATTGAGTGGGGGCCAACTGCTGCCAACCAGTAGAAAGTCTCGTTGGGACTATAGGCAGCTCGGAGAGTCTGGCAAGCTCCCGTTGCGAAAAGCCTGGAACGCTGTTGGAGTAATATGCAGAACAAGATAAAATAACACCTACTCGGGATACATTCAAATAGACTTTCAAACCACCTGCGGGCCGTCTCTTCATTAGTAGGTGGCATGGTTTCCAGTAGTTGCATCAGCGTAGACGTGGGTGGATGTTGCCGTACACCTAATTCAGTGACAGGAGCTTGCCGATAGTTGCGTTGTATGACAGAAAAGCCGAGCGCTTGCCACCGAGTACCCCAAACCACCTGGGACGGTATATTATGAGAAAGAACAGTGGGGGAAAAGCCTCGTACATTCACCGGCTTTTCTAGACAAGTCCCATCCTTGTTTTCTGCAGGTATGAATGCGATATCTCGGAAATTGTCTGCATTGTAATGCGAATATTTCGACCGGAGATTGTCACAAAGATATTTGAAAGCGGTTTCCCTGACTGTGATATCTAGTGCAGCATTAGAGAGTGTTACAATCGTCTCCAAAGGCGGGTAACGACGTAAACCAAGGCGATACAGCAGTTCGGCTAGACAGGATGCGATTAATTGTATTTGATTACAACGAAGTCGGCTGTTTACCATGGTCTGATTCATTCTGCCATCTCGGCTTCTCGCCCCAGTCTATCACGGGCAGTTGAAGTTGCCGGAATATGTCCAGAGGCGGGTAGAGGTCGAGGGCGCGATAACGAGGTCTTTTGCCCGTGTCACCTTGTGCACTTTCCACGTTGAAAGCTTTGAAGGATTTTAACCTGGAAATTTCATCCGGGGTTAGGATATTTTGTACGTGAACGAGATAGCTGATGAGATCAGATATACTCCAATTCCCAGCTTCTACCATTCTGAGTACTGGATGAGCAACCAGGCAATCAGAAGATTGAATTTTCTCACCTTTCTAAAAGAAGCTGAGGAGGAACATGTTTTCGAACGCCGATTGATAAAAGGATCCGTTCCATGTCTCCCTTGGTTTCCAATCCCGCAGGGAACCGAACGACTGGCAGGTCAAGATCTCGGAATAGCGTGACGTTTGCGCTGGAGAGGAATGACTCCTCTGGGCGACAGAGCCCGTGAGACGTAGGTATACATTTCTCATTCCCGAATATCGACGTCGTTAAATGATGCAGCTCATCTGAAGATAACGACCATACGGCAGAAAGGACACTTAGAACGTGCTCGGCCCATTCGATTGATCGAGTGAAGTCGTGTGTTGGATCGGCTGACATGATTTCTGGTCGCGAAATGTGTCTGAGCCAGTCGATGATGGTGAACTCCTGCCAACCGAAGCTCATGAGATCCGTGGGAGTGAACCTCGTGGTGATATCAAGGGGCATGAGGGATGCGGGAAGCGGACCATCCAGGGGGATATTGAGAGACTCCGAACCAATGAAATATTCGGCTGATGACAGATGAAGTAGGGTTCCGTTTGGATTACCGAGGGTAATCTCGCTCAGTAGTTGTGTTGTGTTGTGCACCTCGTCGTCATTCCGACCAATCCACCACTGAAGGCAGGCGACTAGCTCTTCCTGGTGGAGAACATGTTTACGGAGATCTTGTAGGATGTCCAGGATGGTTATAAGCGACATCTTGTGTTGGTTGGGCAGTGCCTCAATGATACGCGGACATTCTTCCATGACATACAGGGGAAGCATCGGTACGTACTTGAGGAACCCAGTAAAGGCCAGGTCACATTCTTTGATTTCTGGCGCTGAGCGAACACCAGCAGATGAGAGAAGCCTCAGAGGCGCGGTAGAGCACCCATAGAACGCAGCCTCTAGCAATCGTGCAACCTTCGTTGAGGGCGTGGAGTGGTGGAAAGTGAAGAATTTGAGGACGTGAAGGAACTGCTGATGTAATGTGTCTTGCAACTCTACCGGTGGTCGGAAATCCGGAGTACCATCGAACCCTGCTGCTCCTTCCCATATATCTTGAATCCTGGAGAGTTCCAGCTCATATACGGCGCGAGACAAGAGACCCCCGATGTATAATAGTTCCTCGTTCCAGACTAGCACCAACAATGTATAAGCCATCTGTGCGAGTCTTGAGAAAGGGAGCACCCACTAGCAATGTTCCTGTCGCTAGGGGCTCATGAGTACTTAGTTGGATATCACTATCGGAAAAGTGGCTTACGTCAAATCTATTGATTCACGCTCTACCGTAGGAATGAAGTACGAAGCCATGTGACCACCAATACCCGTCGTTTGTCCAGTAGCGTGACCCTAGAAATCAAGGTCGGCAGAAGGCACGGCACAGCGATATGGGCACAGACAATGAATATACGTGTGTGCATAGCCCTGGGAACAGGTCAGCCGAAATCTTCATGGTAAAGATAAAGTTTACCAACCCGTTCAAGTCGGCACGCAGTCCTCGGAATATAGAGTCACACATATCCGTCTGGTCGTTCTGATCTGCGACGCTCCGATCATATTCGTCTTTCCCAGTCTTCGCATCCCAATCAACAAGCTGGCGAATGGACAGGCAGCTTTAAGTACTCACATAAATCAAGCCATATGTGAGCCGCGATGGTGGCTGCTTTTTCGTAGACCGGAGTAATTCCGCTGAAAGTTTTTTGTCCAGCTCGACTCTCACTTCCGCAGTGAACACAGTGAGATCGACTGTTGTTTTGTGCAGCCGTGTACGTTCTCCAGGTTGCTGTGGCGATGTCGGAGTCCCCTGCTGAGGTGGGGTTGACTAGAAGATAAGGGACTTACCTCGTTGCGAGACTCGCCAACCCCCTGAGATGGCGATTTTCCGGTCCCTGTTGTGTATACCGCATGCACGACCTCCGCCTCAATGGTTATGGCTAGTTAAATATAGTCATCTGCGCCTACACAACATAACCATAAACAGGCTCACGATGACATTGGATGTCTTTCACGTTCATAATGCTCAAGGGACTAGAACGTTGCAACCCTCTAGAAACGCCAACGGCTTGAATGGTCCCTGGCAGCTTCTTGACGCGTCCGATGCAATGTTCGTCAACAAACACCCCAACTTCCCTGAGATTGACCATGAACGTGATTGAAGATGCAAGGAATCGCATAAATTCTAATGGTGGTGGTATGGGACTCGCTTCGCGCAGGGGCATTTCAACTGTCGTCCATGGATTTGGTGTCACTCTCGAAGGGAGATTACCATGGCGAACATATAGCTAATGCCAAGATGTGAAGTAGCTCCTTACAAACAATGATCTGCATACCTGATTTTTATTGTTTCTCCAGTAAAATTGCATCCCATGTCCTATGATGGTGTTTGCGCCCACGCGAACCCCCAAAAAATATAAGATCATACCTCCAGAAGATACGAATGGCCGTTCCGTCACGGAAAATAGGCTGTAAAAACCTGCAAAATAATTGACCTAGCAGGACTTGAGAGAATATATTCTATACTCACCGACACCGAAGGCACCGATCTTCTCTGGGCTTGGGTTTCCTTCGGCTAACAAGTGAAGGAAGATATGGATATGGGGGGAGGTGGCGGGAAAGAAAAATAATTGACACACCAATCGTCTGGAGTCGCATCCAATCTTGCGCTGTAAACACTTCCCCATTGTTCCTGAATGTCCATTGCACAACCTTGGAAAATGAGGTCAATAAAACAGGGGGAGTACAGGAGGACCGAACACCAATACAAAGGTAGATTTCAAATCAGGAAGTGTTGGCACATCGAGAATTTCTTCCCTTCGGTCTCTCCGATCCATGTACGCTGCGGTCTCAAAGTGAACCTCAACCGCACATGATCGAGCGTCGTCAGAGTTCTGAAGCAGTTCTCGGAACACTGACAGAAAAAAGTACATTGAGAGAAGTAGCAGACTAAATATCAAGCAAATGTCTTACAGGTGAACTCGCCAGAATAGCGTGCCAACACTTTATCAATCAGTGCACGCTGGTTAACCTCCACCGGCTCATCTATCCACTAAAGGATTCCAAAATGACACCAAGTATCAGAAAGAACTTGAAAGCGGTGATCGTGGACGACTCGGTCAGACACACCAGTTCTTCACCGTGACGGTCTTCCATTCCGACTCATACGTTTTGAGCTCTCGTGGATGATAAGATGATAGCAAAACTACTCCAGTGACTAGGATAGTCAATGTCGTAGGATGTGGAGAGCGCGGTTTCCGCGCATTTTGGGGCACAGGAACTTGATGTTCAACTCGGCGCTTACGTGAAATGATTCCCGATACGGTAGTAGAGGGTTTTGGGGTGAAGTTAAGAGTTCGCTTTTGCAGCCCGATGTCCATCTTACATTTATGTTTATTTATATTTACACGTATCCTTAGATTGGGAGTGATCGGGCGTCTTTGTTCTCTCCTCGTGGCCTATTGGTGTTGTTTCGTGTTCGACTCGGTGTGCGTGTGGCCATTTGCACCTTCGCACCGTCATGCTTCTTAACAGTCGTGTTCGCTCCGTGCCTGCTGTGCATGGGTGCTGTGCTTTCCACGGCATCGTTGTCGTTGACGATGGGAATTTCGGTGATGCTCTGTTGAGACATTAATGGTATTCACGATGGCTATGATTGCCTTCAGAGTGAATCTGAAATGCCCTGAAATGTCCTGAAAACAGTCCAACTTTTAAGCTAAAGTTGGGACTCAGACAGCTCCAATAATGCCGGAGGACTGCCGGCCAATGGTGCCAGGTCACATGAGATGATCACATGTGTCAAACAAAGTTAAATATATAATATGGAAGAGCCGCAGGACCTTCGGAGTGCCTTTGGACAACGGGGGGATGATAAATACGATACTAGACTGATTAAACCCAC
>JBBPRK010001425.1:0-12363 GCA_038093075.1 Boletus patriciae | reverse complement strand
CGTGAGTTCTTACCGTCACTTTCTCGACGGCACTCTACCCACACTCCACAGAATACCAATTCGCGCCGTGTACTCAACAGCTCTGTTTACAGTGGCCCATCGCTAATCATGGTGTCTCGTTTGAGGCTCGAGCTTCAAGCTTCAGAATGTATTGCGCTGGCACGCCTGGCTTAAGGAAATGGCTGTATTACCCGCGTGGTGGAATGTTTGGCGAGGATGTCGATCACAGACATTCACTTTGGAATGTTCGTGGAGCCGCAGGAGTCATCTACTCCGTCGCCAGATCGAGCATTCCTGTGGAACCCCCCAGCTATAAAAGCCCCCCAAGGGCCAGCCAACGAATTCCTCATTTCCCCCCTCACACTGCGTCTGCGTCTGTTCGTCATTCGCTCTCACTCACATGCAGGATCCGAAGAAAGAAATAGCCAACATTATCCGCACGCTCTGCACGACACGCGATGCGAACGAGTTGGAAGGTGCTGTCAAGAAGTACTTCGTCGAGGACGCCAAGTTTTCGCACCCACTCTGCAGGGCCAACTCCCGAAACGAGATTCTAGGCCTCTTTCAATGGTATAGGTTCGCTAGTCCGGAGACGAAGCTTGACGTTGTAAGCGTTAGTGAGTGTTCGACCTCTGAAAGCCGATGGACCGATCCACTGACGTCCATCATGCACAGTGTACGACTCCGACTTGAACGTTCTCGTTGTCGAAGCCAAAGAAAAGCTCAACGTCTGGTTTATTCCTCTTCCAAGCAAAGAAGGCAGGTGAGTTTTCGTTTTTCTTCAGCTTTAAGTCGTTGACTCGTTATACTTTGATTGTGAAAGGATGGTTGTCCGGCTTCATTTGCGCAAAATGGGTGGATCTCACTACATAGCGATCGAGGAAGATCTCACTCATCCCATGGTAAGACCTGTCTATGTAACAGTGCGGTTCTGGTTGGCGACGATGATGTATCACTGCAGGATCAAATTGGATTCGTTGCCTCCCCCCTCCTGCCCCTTGTAGCATTGTCTCTCAGGCTTGGCTGCCTCTTTTTGAACTTGGGTGCGTGCGTATTCAAGACCGTCGGGTTAAACTCGGGTCTCCGGGGTGGTACCGTTAGTTATACAGGGTTGCTGGAAGCCGCCGGTTTGGCCCGAACGCCTGGGGTTAAAAGCAACGGAAGCGCTGTGAAAGGATAGAATCTCCGTACTAGCACCGTCCTGGCAATCCCATACAGATGTTATTTTGTAGTGGGCTCGTCTTGAGCTTGAGTAGTCACGCGGCCTAAGTTTGAAGTTACCAATCATCAAGACATTTGACGGAGATTCCCACCACGATTTGCAAGATAATGCCATCCTGGTCGCCGTCGACCCCATCGTCGTCTATCCCGCTTGGCTCTGAGGAGGGGTCGCATCTTCTCTCTCAGTCCTTGCCATCTTCCGATCCATTTGACGCGTCCTCGCACATCCATACTGGTCCTGGTGGTGCAGATCTATCCCTCTCCGAGCTTTCGTTATCGGACAAACCCTACAGTCGTGATGGCCCGCGCTTCAGTCTTCTCGCACCGGCCCCTGCACCATTTCGCTTTTCTACCGACCAGAGCACTATCATAGAAGGGGAGGAGTACGAAGAAGAAGGGGATACCAGTGTCGATGGCCACGATGATGCAAACAATACCGTGATGGAACGCGCCGTTGTCGAAAAGGCTCGCGAAGAGAAGTTGCAAAGCGATTTATTCATCCTCAAGAAACTCAATGCGTCTTTTGCGGTGTTGAACGACGCCCTCCAAGCAACAAAGGGTGCAACTGAGGTGCGCCTCGCTCAGTCCTGGCTCGCTATCTAAATTAGAGCCTGACGCGTCCAACTTTGCCAGCAAGTGGCGGAGCAACTATCGCAAACCGATGTACTGCTGGACAAGTATGCCAGTATGCTTGCAAAGTCCGAGACTGTTACGCGCTTGATTTTCGATGAACGGTGGGGGGGTGCAGATGCTGTGAGTATGCTCGACCAGACCTGGTGTTATATAAACATTCAGGGAGAATCGAGGATCGTACCCATTGTGAGGATGTTACTGAACTGACACTTACCAGGATGAGGAATCGCTTGTCAGGGAACAAGAGGAAGCCCTTGAACGGACCCGACTTGAGCGAGAAAGGGAAGAAGCGGCACGTAAAGAAGCCGAGGAACGCGCACGCCGGGAGGCAGAAGAAGCTGCGCAGCGGGAGGCAGAAGAGCGTGCCAAACAAGAGGCAGCGGCAGCTCTTGCGGCCAAGGTTCCTGCAAAGGCCCGGGGTGCAGGCGTTGTCAGCAGTGGTGTTAGGGGAGTAAGAGGAACTCGAGCGACTGCAACTGCTATGGCGTCTCGTGGAGCGAGGGGATTGTCAAGGACTGGTACGCAACGATATCCCTTTTTGCACTGGGGGTTTACAGGGAATTATCAGCGTCCACGTCTACATCGGCCATTCATCGCACAAGGTCGTCCAGTGCGACTGGTAGCGTTAGTAACAGTGGAG
Organism: Boletus patriciae; assembly: GCA_038093075.1. NCBI lineage: Eukaryota > Fungi > Basidiomycota > Agaricomycetes > Boletales > Boletaceae > Boletus > Boletus patriciae. The sequence continues at coordinate 9,869 of JBBPRK010001425.1, read as the reverse complement.
GTGGGGCCCGGCCAAGCTCTTCTGCTGCAAGCAGGGGTTCAGCTTTACCGAGGGGTGTTCCAAGGAGAGGCTAGAAGGTCACTGCACCCTTAGCCTGCTCCGAAGGGTCTTAGCTCTCTCGGGCGCCATCCTTCCCAGGTCCGTTTGGCTGCGCTGAGCTATGTTCGATACTCAGCCAAGGTCGCGCAAGTCTCTCACTCAGAGTCGGAGCGTTGGATAACAGTCCTTGACTGCTGCGCTCTCGTTAATGGAATACGTACGCTCCTCTTGATATGATGTGGATGTGCGATACCTAGTGACCAGGGCATTCTTTAACTTGTCGTGGTCACCAGCTCAGATCAAGCTCGGGAGGAACCTTTATATGCAGGATAATTTTCTCCGCCAGAAAGTGCTAATTTGTTAGACGTGCCGCGCACACAAGCCCTGGATTAACCTCAATGCAAATTCCAATCGTTCATAATTTCATCGACTGCTAACTGGTGCCTTCCTCTTGTGTCGAGCGGGCTCCAGAGGTATGGGACATAGCGCCATGCAGAATTGTGCCTTTCTAATTGCAGATATCAACGGGAAGGTTGCCCTGCCAGAACCTTGTCTTCCGGCTCTTCCGTTTAAAAATGAGTTCCGTGTCCACTTCTTTCAAGTTACCAATGCATCCGTTCATCCTCTGATTTTCGCTGGTCGCAGCAACGCACGTGCTGGTACCTCGGTGCTTCAAGAACTAATCCTTTATGTCGACATCTAAGTCGCCAACCACATGCACAGATGAAAGCAATGGCAATAAACATGTTCTACCATCATCCACCACAGCCAGCCAACCACACCGCCTCGTACATGACCCAACAAAACTGCACACGAACTGGGTATCCCGGAGATGCACAGAGGCATCTCACATATTCCATCTGTTGACTTGCAGATTAGAACCCCGTACTGGAGGAGACGGTCGTCCAAACGGTGTTCTGGAGTGCCCAAAATACATGAGTGAGGACAGTCACTGCCAACACGACCGAGAAACACGCAAGATCAGAGAGGGTCAATAAACCCGTGAGACCTGCCAGCCGTCTGGCTCTAGATGCATTCTGCCAGCGTATCCTCCCCATCCTGAACCAATAAACATACGGCTGACTGGAGGGAAAGGATGGGAATACAAGAAGTTACTTACCCTAAAGCATTCATCGGAACCATGGTACCCTTGGAAATAGGGGAACGGACATCAGTTTCCGGAGCTATGCTCTGATGTGGTACATGGCTGAACCCGGCGAGTCCATACGGGTGATCCCCATCCAAATCGGGCCTTTCGGAGCGACTCTTGGCCGGGCTGTCTGTGCTCTGCATACGACCGGTTATCGTGATGATCGGAGAAACACAAGCATCAACGTATCGAGAACCAGTGGGTCGGGAAGGCTCAATCGCCGGAGTCGACAACGCCAGTGGGGGGCGGTAGCAAATTTCGTGATCGCAATTCGGAGGGCAATGGACCGTAATGAAGCTTTGTTCGTCTCTGCCATAGCGAGGCACCAACTGGACGTGCGATCTACCATCATTTCTTGGGCTGGGACTGTACCCCGCAGGCTGTTCGCCAAGGTATTCGTCGTGCACTGAATGGTCAAGCTCCTTCTCCTTTCCCTTTCTCGTGCGATGGTTTTCCGGAAGCTGGGTCAAACATGACCCGAAGCCCGAACATTTACCCTCGAGTTCCCAGTCTGGAAAGATGGGTAAGGATGAGCTTGGAACAAGTCTTGAACTCCTCCCGCGGCCAGCTCTGACGAATGGACTGTCCATTAATGAAATTTGGCGTCGAAGTTGCGGGCTGCTGCCAAAAGTCTCATGGCTAGGAACAGGAGATGTACCCCCTTTCACAGGGCTTGGTGGTCGCGTCAAAGGTCGGGGTTTGACCTTGTCTGGATCAAAGACACGAGATTTCGGGAGCCAAACGCGAGAGTCGACACTCTCCATATCAGCGAGTTCGGTGAGGCTGCGATACCCTACACCTATACTCCTAGATGGTGGCTCCGGATGCAGAGGCATACACCTCGGGGTCTTCGAGGTGTGTTCCTCGGCACCGGGGGGTGGGGAGGGAGATGAGTCCCAGTCTGATACATCGAGGAGGTGCAAAGGGATTTCTCTAGTACTCGTTTCGAGCGAGTACTCTCCAGAGACGACTGGGTAGGCCCTCGAGGAGCTGGAAGTGAACGTGAAATGGGGCGAAGGTCGCGGTACAGCACTATTGGGAGGACTATCGTCCTCCTCGTATAAAGGCGCATATCCTTGCGTAACGCCTGTTGGAGGAGATGAAGACGTCGACCATGAATCTGTTGCCATTGAACCGCTCAATATTCGCCTGAGCTTGGCAACTCGCAATTCGCCAGGTGACGAGAGCGGCGTCTGCAGCCCTGTCGATTCGGCATCCCCACTCAAATCCAAGGGTGCCCGTAATAACGAAGCCTCCACCTCAAGTGGTGATAACCGCGCGTTCTTTGATTTTCCAGCGGATTTTTCCTTTTTTCCTGGATCTGGGTATGCTTTAACTTCACCCCTTGCCTTGGCAGCTTCGAACGCGCGGGTAGCTTCCTCCTCTGAAGGAAAGCCCTGATGAATTGAGCCTCCGGGGATGTTCTTGGTATTGGGTCCGGCTTCTATCCTGTTGGTCCAACACGCGTTTAACACAAGCCAGAACCAAGGAGTCAGTGTTAATTCTCGTTTCAGACGCGTCGAACTGTCACGTCGCTGAGGGGGATGGGGTACACACCAACTTGAATATACACCGGGCTTCTTGCCAACTGTCACCGCGTACCACTTTTGCTGATAGACCATATAAAAGATAAACAAACGAATCGTTAATGTATCGACGATGTCGCGGTGAGGGAACGTAGTTTCAGAGGACAGGAGGTTATTTAATTTAGAGAGGTTCAACTTTTGCGACAGGACCACTAATTAATCGCGTCTACGTAAAGATGCCGTCAATAACAACCGTGCGCTATAACATACCTCGAGTTTGAACGCTGATTCATTTAAAGGGGCTCGAGGGTGCCGGCCAAGGACAATAGGATTGTGGGTAAACAGCTAGTGTCAAATCTATAATCTGAAAGTGACATCCTCTCCTAACCCGACCAACCAGGTCATACAGCTATGTATCCACCACGACTTGATCGTCGCGTTCGTACATTCGAGCATAGGTGAGCAACAACGTCTTGCAACATATAAGGTACCTCTCTCCAGAAATCTCGATGTCTGTGGTCAATTCAGCCACGAGATCACAAGCGAACTAAGTTGACTCACGGTATCAAATCCAAACCGCGGGCACCATATGTAGAATAGTTGTAGTATGCTCCCAAGGTGAAATATGCGGCAAATGCCAGAACAAGCCTGTTAACGGGATCAGATGACCTTTGGATTGCAGAGGTGCGTCAGATATTATTCTTACATGAGAAAGAAGAACCCGAGGCCACTGCCAACGTTCTCGATGGGTGTGTCTTCTTCCTTTCCCCCACCCCCACCACCACCACTGCCTTCCTCTTCTTTCGGTGTCCCGGTGGTCCCACAGGCGGCAGACGAACTCCATGTAACCAGAACCTCCCCGTTCTCATAAGATGAAAATTGCGGGTCTGTCGTACCCTCCGCACACGTCAATGAGATCTTGAGTGACTGGGGAACCGAACTTGGCGAGGAGGGTGGGTAGGAAGCACCGTGAAGTGTTATGGCGACACCATCGGGTGCTGGACAGCCCCATTAAATTCGAGGACATTGTTAAAATTCCGTTATCACACGTACATGATAATGCAGAAGTTTCGACATTGAGAGATGACGATAGTGCGATGGGCACGACCGCTGTTATACGATCAGAGTTATCCGCCTTCTGATTTATCGTGGTCAGACATGCCCTTGTGCCTAAAGGACACTACACGACGAGCTGCAGTCAGCCAAAAGAATTGTTCCACCTTCAAGCATACCTGGTCTTCCGAAGCCCTGTTCTCCACCTCTGTCAGGTCCGCGCACAAATCAAACCTCAGCTCATCCTCATAGGTACTCGGAGGTGAATCTCGTGTACGAGTCAGAACCTTCATGCCTTTGAGTTCTGATAAATCGTATTTCAATTCCCCCACTGAGAAGCGGCAGTCGAACGAGTCCGAGTCCTGTGCAGCGACGTGGAGGGCGGTAGAGAGAAAGAATACAGCCGAAAGAAGCTGGAGAGAGTGTATGGGTGCTTGTCTTCTGTGTAGTGGCATTCTGAGGATGATGTGGATAGTGAACAAGATAGCACTGCGCGCAACAGCGACAAGGGCGTGCAAACCCAGTCTGAATCTAGTGATTACATAAGACACGCGTGAACGCGTAAGGGTGTCAGATTAGGCAACGTGTCAAGTATCAGCTTGCCTTAGACGACCATCTAGGAAATCCCATTCGGAGTCATGGCAGGTCTAGAAGGCCTCCTGTCTGTTATTTACCACGAGCCTCAGCAACCTGGGTCGCTGCTTTGTGCCCAACATGCACTGAATTCGCTGCTCCGTACGTGGATCGTAGCGCTCATTGTTGATCAGACATGTTGACGTAGTTCACATCCGGCAGAGGGGAACTATGTCAGTAATGTTTCAGGAATAGTGTAATCTTCACCACACCGCTTACTTGATCAGTCCAGTTTACTGCCCCAGATCTGTCTGAGCTTGCAGATCACATTGATCAGCTTGAGCAGAGCTACAACGAAGACATCAGGGGACAGGCTAGTGCAAACATGGATGATACAGGTAGTTCTCTGTATCTGTACGGCTGAGACAGTTCTTACTGTGTTCCCAGGGTTTTTCTCAGTACAGGTCTTGGAGAACGCACTCCACGTGTGGGGTTTAAGGTAAGAACATCTGACTGTTTCCGTGCACGGGTCTCCATCGTACCGATAGCCTTGTTCGGTGGCGTTCAGAAGCCATGAAGCCATACCATAATCGTCCGCAGTAAGATTATTTGACGAACATCTCGGTAATCAATCTCATAGTAACCCACAGCACCCAGCTCGCCTTTGTGCTGAATCAGAATCAGCATTGGTACACCCTTCGTCGTTTCGGTAGTTCTGGAGAAAACGCCCACTGGTTCAATTTAGACTCAACCAAGTTATCCCCTCAATGGATCAGCAAAACGTATCTTGGCATGTTTCTCCAACAGGCAGAACAAGAGGGTCAGTTGATGGTCTTGACAAGACTATCATGCTGATAAATCGTAGGCTACTCTATATTCGTGGTAGTACCCGTCGATCCCTCAAATGTTCACCCTCTTCCTCGGTGTGATGCGGATGATGTTGCGTCGACCCTCCCTGAGCCATCGTCAGCATCTTCGGCTGGGTCTCGGATTGATTCGTCTGAGCCAGGCTTCGAGGATGAAGACATGGACCTCCAAGCAGCCCTGCGAGCCTCATTGGCCAACGCTGAGCGAGAAGGCAGTACAAGCAGTAGTGGTGCCTTCAACAGACTGGATAACTATCCTTTGCCTGTGATCTCCTCTTCACGCACCTTTCCGGGATTTCCTCCCGAACTTGCTTCTTCTGCGCGAGATGGTACAGGCGGTGGCCGATCGAACATCCCGCCTAACCAGGATCGCTACGGCAACGCTGATGTTGATCCCGTGAGCGCATCCATGGAAAGAAATCGAATCATCATGGAGAGGATGCGCCAGGAGCAAGAAGCAGCCTTACGAGAGCAGTACGAAGACGAGATCGCACAATTTGGTCAAGGTCAAGAACGCGACTCGCAACGACGAGAAGCTGAGGTGGAAGATGAAGATGATTTATTTCGAAAAGCAATGGAAGAGTCACTTGCTGAACTTCGTGCTCGGACAGGCGACGACGTGGTGATGACGACGTCGGATGACGAGGATGACGAGGATGCACCCGCAGCGAGGCCGAACACCCATACGATGCACAGAGTTTACGACGATGACGACGCAGAGCTGCAGGCAGCCCTCAAAGCATCTCTGGAGAGTATGCCACCTGGCTTCACTCTGCCCCCAAGCGCCCCACCGCCACCACCACAGCGATTGACAAACGAGCCCCCCAGCGCAGAGACAAGCGCAGGTCAAACTGTGGAAGAAAGTGAAGCTGAAACAGAGACTGAAACAGAGACCGAGACAGACGCGGAAGGCGTGAGCGGTGAAACCGCCCAAACTACTCGGGAGGAAGTCAGCATAGAGGAAATGCGCAGACGTAGGCTGGCGAGGTTTGGGGGCTGAGGGTGGGGTGTGCTAGACCAAATTCCAGTTGACAAAGCTTGATCACGAACCAGAATGTTATCCTCGTATCCTACAAGACCTGCTACCGATCCACAAGAAATGGCTGACTTCTGCCATACTGTCCTTGTCCCCCATGCGAGAGCAGGACCATAGAGGCGAGTAATAGAAAGCACCCCACAAACTAGTCACTCGATTTTTCGCTCAGTACTCAGCGGCGGAGGAAACACGCATTAACTTAATGTACCCACCAGGGGATTAGAACTCTATCGTGAGTCATGGACTGACGACCGGAAAGGCGCTCAAAGATTATATACCTTTTCGATTCGACCCGCAAAGACGCGTATAATTTCGATAAATTATTACCAGGAGAGTACATGTGTCGAGAGATAGGTTCAAGCTTCCGGCAGCGGCGGAGATTCCTGGTCTGCACTACTAGCTCTTCGCTGGCGCCCCAGCGCGAATCGCAAGTAACGAGAAAACCGACGGTTTTGTTGGATCGATGCACCTGATATGCTATTACGGTTGACTTGAGGTACCTCGCCCTCCGGTCCTCCGGATATGATCGTCTCCAGTGCACGGAAATCTGAGGGAAGTTCTCGTCAGTCTCCTCTTCCCGAGTCGTCCGAATGTCAACCCTACCTTGTCGACATAATGGGCAGGACCCTGAAAGTTCGAGTAGCCAGGGGTCCACGCAGGACTGGTGAAATCTGTGCTTTCCTTCGCACGGTAGCACCCGTAGGTCATCTCCTTCTTCAAAGTCGACGATACAAATCGGACATGTCTCCCGTCCAATGGACTCCGGTACTATTTCACGCGGAGATGCGGGAACGCGTGATGCTCCAACGTCTGCGGTGTTTATTTGTGTTGGCAGAACAACTTGATCCGTTCCTTCAAATGCCCGATTATCTTCCCTTGCCTCTTGGCCAATTGTAGAAGTGGCCGGTCCCTCCCGAAGGTCATGGTGGGGTTCATGGTGCTCTGCCGCATAGCTTAGTTGCGCTAGCTGCACAGAGTCGGGCGGAGGAATACTAGACTCAGCATCCATAGGTGCTGATTCGAGGTCTTTGGAACGGGAAAAGCTAGACTGTCGATCATTTCCAGAAGATCCAAACTTGACGACCGGGAATGTGTCCAGGATCGCTCTTCCAAGACCCCCCGCTCGGCTCTGTCCGCCGCCTAGTGCGGGATCTGCACGACGAGGACCATATCTCTCCGGGTGCCTGATAGCTCTGATGGCCTATATATCCGTGAGTAACATGAGATCATTGCTGCTTCAACGTGACGTACCCCTGATACAATCACACCACAAAATAAAGCAGATACACAACCAGTGATAACATATAAAACTATCCTGCGAAGAGTCAGGAGTGTCCAGCCACTTGAGCGAGTCCCTCACATGGCAACCCCCGTGTTTCCAGAATTATCAGTGCTCGTGCTCGTTGATGTTCCCGTTCCATTGGTATCGGCCTGCAACTCGCTGTCAGATATACCAGCGCTGCTTGCATGATAAACTGGCAGAGTGGCAAAAAGGAAATCAGGAGCAGCCGGATAATTGAACGCGATCGTGTCGTTCATCACTCCTGCAGCATCATTCAGCATCGTGGCATTGAAGTGTCCGTAATATATCTCGCTGGATGGCCCGAACTGGCCAAATTCATATTCAATGCGCCTAAGAAGTTCCAAAGTTGAATGAAAGTTGAGCGAATGGGAGAAGACAAACCGAGAAGCATTCAAGGTCTGGATGGTAAAGACGTCCAGGACCTCGCCCCCATAACTCGGATTAATCACGCAAGTTTCCGAGTAGAGAGAGTACAGTATCTGGTTCAGAGGATCATGAAACCAACGTGTACCATAGAAGGTCTCGCACTTACAACTGCTTTAGCACCACGATTTTTTGCCATGGTGAGGATATCAGCTTCGTGCGATGAATTTGTCGAATTGGCATCACAAGATACAAAAGCAATCCATGGCGTAGTCGCTACGGCGATCCACACTTAATAGCCACAACATGAGCGAACACATGCACGCACTGGTTTCGTTACCGGCATTATCTTCAGTGAAGTGAACGAAAATGCCCTTCAGCGACGTTAGCGATGCCAGAATGAAACGTCGTTGAACACGCACCTGGACAGGATCATCACCGGCATTGGGACCAACTGACTGTTGTGTAACGTACTCCCAGTCAAACCTTGTGAACCGAATCACATCAGGGATCGGCCGGCAGGCGCACGAATTAAATACATACCCGTTCGTTTGCCATTGTAAATGAAGTCTTGGGGTATTGACTTGACCACTTCCTTGAACCGTGACATTGGAAGGGAGGCCAGGTATGTACCCGCGCACCTCCAGCACACGAAGGAGTGTGACTAGGACGGGTAGGAGGAAGAGACTTTGGAAGATCATGGCTGCTGAGTGACAGATAGCAAGACCGTCGACCTCGATGCGCGGGATGTCTCCGAAGTTCCTTACCGGCCTCGAACTTGGGGCGTGCCAGACTCCACCTTCGCCATGAAGCACTCGTTTATTAGTAATTACCAAAGGAGGTATTAGTACAGCCACAGAACAAATAAAACCACAAATGGCTCATTGATTCAAACCTCGGACACTTGCGAGATGAGACTTCCCTAGCCCCTCGATCGTCACTTTCGGTGTTCAGCCATTGTTCCACGTCCATGCCCTGCGGGCACAGCCTGGCACAGCCCATCAATATATCACCCATGATAGGGGTGTCAACGTGCTACAGACATGTGCAATCATGGGGTATTTGATAAGTACTGCAATAGACGAAGGCCACTGGCAGTGCCTCGCCATCAGTGAGTGGAGTTTTCCTACCTGAATACAGCCGACCTATGACCGATAAATCCTGCCTCCATTTCAACTGCCTGCAACGCAGTGAGGAGGTTGTCAATACCAGTTTGCACGAAAGCGACTCACACCCCGCACAAAGTACATACGTATTGCGCCAATGCATGGGCAGCAAGGTCAGGGGCCCGGATCTGTAGATCTAGCCGCGTCGGCTACTGTCGGTTACTAGCTAACCGTAGTCGACCGTTTTACCGATAACTTGAAGTGCATGTTACACCTCGTACCGTACATTAATACTTACTAGAGTTCCGCTCATTTTGAATCTATGGAAACACACACAAGGCCTGACAAATTGTCTCAGCAAGTCGACCTCTCAGAATAAATAGTTCTCATAACACATACTCTATGTAGGAGTCGATACAGTCACAGAATCGAGAACCATATACGCTAATCGATCTCCTCAACGTAGAGCGGGGAGATCCAATGACTTAAACAGACAGCGTTGGAACCGACAATGATGCTACCCCAAGTAATTACCCCGGTGTGGCAGTGGTGTGCCATGGACCTGGGCGCGCCAGTCGTTGGCATGATTTCTGTTTGTCATACTTAGTGTTTGTGCATACTATTATAGGTATCGATGTGGACGGCCTCCTACGCATACGACAGCACACAAGCACTACAGTTTATGAGGGCAAAGAGGCCGTGACAATATCACAAAATCTTTTAGCCTTCGCGGACGACGTCCTTGACAGCAGCAGCAAAGATCGCACAACCCTTCTCCAGATCTGCCTGCGAAATGTTCAGTGGTGGGATGAACCTAATGACCTCATATATCGAAGTAGTCAGGATCAGCAGAC
>JBBPRK010001424.1:0-12366 GCA_038093075.1 Boletus patriciae | reverse complement strand
CAAGGTTCAATCTCCCCTTGGAATAACCTGAGTCCCTGGGCATGCTGAATGGCTGAGATTAAAACTGCAACGTGTGGCATTGTGTGACCCGGACGTGACAAAAACTTGCAGTAAGATAGAAAACGTCGGGATGCTTCCATCTGGTCAACATAAAAACATAAAAATCTGGAATAAATCGTAGATAATAGATACACGGATAAAGTACTAGTGATGTGCTACTGAAGCATCCACCTGTTGTTGTTGAAGCTGTAGACTCGATTTAGTGGTTTTTTTGCACTAAACTAGGCACAATAGTATGGCCCATCTGTTTGTCATCTCTCTGTCTCATGCGTGTTCGTTGAACTCGATCACAGAAAACATCACCTCTGTTCCACACTAGACAAAGTCAGACCCAAGCCGCTATGTCGACCGCATTATATGATGGCGCAATTCGGACCTGTTCCCTAGTCGATGCCAATTCTTTTGTTGAGCAACTCTTCCCTGACAGATCAATCTTTGGGCCTGAGCCGAGCTGGACTCTGTCCCAGTTCTGGGACGCTTTCCACGCCGCGCACCCCCAAGCCTGGTCCAATTTCCTGGCCCAACTCAGTCAATCCAACAGCAAAAAGGGCATAGAGATATTCTTCAATGTCCTGACCGGCCACAACAGGGTGAAAAGCTTGGGTCGATCGTGGAGCGCAGCCAACAAGGACAAGCCTGCAGGGGGAGATGCTAGTCGCAAGCCAGACCTTGTCTGCTTCGACCCTATGAGGGGCAACAAGAGTGACTGGAGCCACTTCATGAGCGTTGGCGAGCTCAAGAGTGGGGATTTCAAGGATGTCTATGAGCTCCTTGTTGAGCGAGCGGCCCTCCTCTTCCGTAATCAAGATTCTCGTCGCTTCGTTCTCACCTTTGTGCTGGTGAAGCGATCAATGACTGTGGCCCTTTTCGATAGGGGTGGCTCCATTGTCTGTGATCCCTTTGATATTGGCAAACAACCACATCTTTTCTTGCGGTTCATCCTCGGCTTAACCTTCGCTCCTCTTACTTCTCTCGGTTACGATAGCACCGTTTCAACTCATCCCGCCGATCGCACACTCAGCTCACTATATATTCCGAACATCCGTCTCCTTTGCGTGCTTTACGTGGCCGAACGCTCACATGGATGTGGCACCGTGGTCTGGCTCGCCAAGTTGAAAGATTTGGCAACTACCAAAGTACCCGGATTCATTGCCCTCCATTTCAACAAGAATTGGTCCATCGACCCGGCCATCATAATCAAGGATATATGGACTGACGAGAACAACTCTCTCACTGAAGGTATGATACTGGTGTTGTTGAAGATGAAAGGTGTCCTAGGCGTCCCCCGTATTCTGGCCGAAGAACGTGTTCTTTCAGACCCTGCTACCGACGGTATGTGCCAATTTGTTCCTCACTGAATCAACCTGATTTATTAAATCTATTAGAGATTGCCCTGGACCCATTGTCGGAGGTGAAACCATACCCCATTCCGGGTAGTGCTAAGCCGGATAGTACGACCCTCATTCGTTCCCACCTTGGTCTGTCGGGACGCAGACTTGGTCCAAAGTCGTTGAAATCGGCTCAGCAGACTTCTCATCCCGTTGTGGGTGGCTTCGAAGCGTGGGCTCATATTCGCAGCTATGTGACACCTTGGGCGGCACCCATCTTCCATTTTCGCAGTGGCGTTGAACTTCTTGGCATCATTGCGGATGCACTGACAGGTAGCCCTCAACTATTTTTCCTCAGGCAAGTTGACCACTAACATGTACCCCTGCAGCACACGAGCAAGCAGCATCTCCAAGCTATATAGCGGAGCCATACGCTCTCTTCCCCTTCCGTTTTCTTCATCAAGACCCCTCCATACTCAACTTGGGGATGGTCCCCTCCAAGCTCTCTGATTTCCCTGCATGTCCACATCGTCTGAACGGTGAACACCGTGGATTGTTATACGATTGGGGATTCGCCAACGTTGCGGCGGTGGAGGATTATAAGGGTTCCCCGGCAATGGATGCCGAGATAGATGGTGAGGACAAGGATATGGAGGACACGTTTCCTAGTAGTGATACGGAACTGGCCCCCCGCTCTACCATCCACGTTCCGAAAGAACATCGCACCGACAGCGGATTGTACACTGCCACACCTGATATCATCGGCGATTTCGAGAAGCTGGTGAAATTGGTTCGTCACTGTATTAGTGAGGACCCGCCTGCGTTGGAGATTACGGTACGCATCCCTTTCCTACGAGTACGACGCTTGTTAACCCACTGTCAGGGCACACGGCCATTTATGGCCGTTGAGCTGCTCGTCGCGTCCCTCGTTCACACTGGCGAAAAGCATCCCTGGCGAGAGAGTTATGAGAATCTCAAACATGAGATTCGACATGACCTCGAAGCATTCTATATGCATCAGTAATTTGGCCATGGCCTTATCCACACTTAATGGCACTTATGTCGGAAGGTTAAGTGGTCTAACTGAGAATAAGTCCAGACCCATCCAAGTCATCCAAGGCCACTTCATTTCTTGAATCCGACTTGGATCACTTTTATTATTGCGCTTTTCACACTTGGGACGGGTTGTCTCAATGAGCAAAAGTCGAAAAAGTTACTCAGATTGTGCATTGGAAAAATGAGACAGGTACAGAAATTGGCTACAATGGTCGAAAATCAGAAGAAACCGCGAAAGGTAAATAGAAACAAGAGCTCGGCGGGGGGCCGGAAATTAATCTAGCAGGAACGGGTGGGTGCCCATGAGGGGCGAGCACGAGATAAGGGAGATCGAGAGCGAGTAGGCATGTACGAACGTCCGTGTGGAAACGGCAGGTGCAGGCGGGTGTGGGCGCACATACACACGGGGGCAGGTGAGTGCGAGTACATGTCTGCGTGGATGCGGCGAGTGCACACGAGGATGGGTGGGCGTTGGACATGACGCCTCGGGATGTTGGTGAGTGAGGGAATAAATAAGCAATATAATAAATGTGAACCTACGTGTGATACGCCCGTCATGTATCATGGTTCGTGGATGGGATACCAACCATGGGGCGAGGTGGGGATCCAGACGAGGAATGGGACGGCTCGTCAATGTTCGGAGAGAAGAAGGATAGTACGATTTTTTAAACTTTCTCATCACGTGCATCACGTGATTGTGTTGCGTTCTCAAAATTCCCAAGTGACTTCGACCACTGACGAGCCCCATCATTCCAACCGTCGCCTTCGCTGTTGCTCTGTCGTCGTCTCCAATGCCGCATCCACGTCCACATGTGCACGCATGCAAATCCTCCCCGCGCTCCCTGAGCGCCTACCCTCGCCACGCACGCGCACGTCCTCGCACGTTCTCACCACCTCCGAGTCGCCTCTCCTGTATGTCCCTACTTGCCCTTGCCACTCGCAGCCACGAACGGGCCCTCACTAGCACCCCCATCCCCCCTTTCTGTGCGCCTGCACGTCCCGCGCGTGTGCATGCACGCACGTCTTTATATGTACAATAGCTTACTTATGTATTAGTTTACTCATGCGGTCTTGGACTACTTAGTCCACTTTTCGCATTGTGACCCGAAAGAATCCTGGATCTGCGTGAGCAAAGACTCCTTAATCGTGCCTTAGCGGTTCCTTAAACCAGTTAATCACTTTTGGTACTTTTTTATTGGTAGCTAATAGTGCTAAGTTCGGATAAGGGCGTGGACCAATTACTGATGTGACTCGAAGCCAACTTCAAGTTGGTACAAATTTCATTGGCATTAGGTAGTAGAAGACAAGCTACACAACTGAGTCCAACAGACCTCTTTCGTTGATACGTACACGCAAACACATACACGACACCACCCATTTCAATGAGAACACCCTCTCGCGATGCCCCGGCCCCTAGCGATTCCAATTCCGACTCCAATTCGTTAAAACCTCAACTCCAGCTCGATCTGTTACGAAAACCGTCAGGCTTTACTATGAGGAGTTTCCGCGGGGGATACAGCTTACCTGAGAAACTGTCTCTTCTATTTTCCTCGTAAATAAATCCAAAAAGTCGCGCATGCCCTCAGTGACCTTCGGGGAGCAAGCTTGACAGTTTTTCGCTTTGACGACCTGCACCGTTTTCTCTGCACAAGCCTGTACGGTTTCTTTGCACGGCTTGTCTCGCAGTGTGGTGAAGGTTTCCTCCATGAACTCCTCCCACCATCGATGTGAAACCGAGCCGAATAGCCCATATCTAAGCGCCGATTCCACATATCCACAAGTGCATTTGCCATAATGGTAATCGCCATACAACCAATAGCAGGCCTCCGAGCTCCCGTAATGAGATGTGATCCACGATAGATCGAGCCTCAGCGCATAAACAGCATCGCCACACCGCTGGTGGTAAGTGAGCAGGGAAAGTAGATCAGTTGCAGTGATCAGTTCAATCTCTTGGAACCATGACGGGATGAGCGGCTGCATCAACGTGTACTTTGCAGCGAGTAGCATCTCCTCCTGCAAGCGCCCTCGATGTGCGATCGCGAAGCATCGCAGAGGATCCATTTCAAGAATTTTGGGGTTTGCGATCGCCTGGCGAGCTTTCTTCTCGATGGCATCGAGAGAATACTTCCTGGCTGCCTCGAGAACATCTATAGCATCCTTCAACACCTCTATGTCAGGGTCGTCCACCAAGGTGGACGGGTAACAGAAGCGGAGGAGGGTATCGAGGGTCTTGCTGTCCTCTGTTACGGGAATGACAGCAAGACCATCCTTGAGCTCTTGATCCCCGTTCTCTTCGACAGGTTGGGGGATATCGAAGAGGGTTTCAAAGAATGGGGATGCGAGGGAGAGGAATAGTTTGAAGACACGGAAGTCGATGTTATCCGATGAGCGCAAGATGATATCAGCCTTTGCGTGGTCGAAAGGCGCAGCAGCATAGGTAGATTCAGAGTCATCAGACATTGTCACAGATATCTGTTGGCCGATATCATTATCTGAAGCAGGAATGCGACGTGAGAGCTCACCGTAGTGATATATGGGGAGACGAGTTAAAAGAGAAAGCTGGATCGATTTCCCTGATTAAAATCATGGGCTTGTACCGCACGGACCCACAATCTACAAGTGTTCTTTTTGCTTTCTTTGTTGGGCCACAGACCAGTCTGGAGCAGCTTGTGTAGTGTCCGCGGCTTCTCCAGATCCAGACCCTTAGGCCAGAGCGCATGCATTCGCTGACAAGGTTGTGAGAGCCTCAGAGGTACGAGGTAGAAATGGAGTTATCTGACCGACCGGTTATCGTTGGGTCAAGACGTGTCTCTTGGGCAAGACTTGAGCTGTGTAGTATTTTTGTTTTGATGTGTGAATGGGAGAGTACGCAGGGGCTCGCCCGATAAAGAGGAGATGATCAAAGAACGATCTCCTGCAGCCTACAGGCGCAGTGAATTTGTAATTTGACGAACTTCCAAACAAATTTTACAACAGTTGGCGAACCCTGGGATCTGAGATTTGACAACCCTGGTGCCACGGGGGCAGGCATACAGCGGAAGGAGTGACCATCTTTTTTTGATTCGGGCCTGCCGAGTGTGGGGAATTATGCGGTGGGCGTGGCTTCGAATTTGCTATTGTAAAATGTTGCAAACCAGATTCAGCGTTGGTCAACATACGCTCGCGCGCATGTCTAATTTAAAAACGACATATTTGAAGGCTATGGGTACAACAGATAAGTAACAAGCTGCACAAAGAGGTCTTGGGGTTTATGATGGCCCGGCGAGCTTGCTTCTCGATGCCATCGAGAGAATACTTCCCGACTGCCGCGAGAACATTCGTGGCGTCATTCGACACCTCTGTGTTGGGGTCGTCCACCAATGTGCACAGGTAGCAGAAGCAGAGGAGGGAATCGAGAGTCTTGCTATCCTCAGCGACGGGAATGACAGCAAGACCGTCCTTCAAGTTGATTCCCCATTCCCTTCGACAGGTTGGGGGACATCGGAGAGACTTTCGAAGAAGGGGAGGCATGGGAAAGGAATAGATTGAATACACGGAATCGATACTGTCGGACGAACGCTGAACGAGGCCTGCAGGTGCGCTTTCGCGTGATCAAACGGTCCCTCAGCGCAACTAGAATCGGTCGTTGTCGCAGACACTTATGGACCACGATGGACCATGATGAATGTTGAGACGGATGATTGAAACAATGTAACTCACTGAGCACTGGCGGAAAAAAATCAGTCTTAACACGTTGGGCTAGTGTGCTAGCGTTTCGTAGGACGATAGCCTGTGTGTGCGTCGTGACCCTCTCCTATAACACGACATCAGTAACGGCAAACCGCAATCAACCAACGTAGTCTTGTGCCGACCAGCGTTAACAATACCCCACAGAAAAAATACTACCTTAATAGGACGGGATAGCATTGAGTCAAAATCCTGCCAGTGCCCCCATCGACTTCACTTAGCCAACGCCGGACCTGTCGTTTTTGGGGTCTACATGATGGGTTGGGGGATGAATGAAACTAAACCTCTTACCAACCTCTTGTTGTGCGGGGGCACCACCTCTGCATTCCAGGCCCACTATGTCAAATCTTTTGATGCCGAGGTCGGGAAGAAATCCCAACGCTGGCAGCACCAAACTGATCTAGAGGGAGAACATCGGGATTTGGCAAAGGTATTTCTCCGAGTCCATGCAACAGTAGCGGAGCATACCTCGGAAACAACCTTCCTTGTCAGCAATTCGGAAGAGTCCCGCCGCCATGTACTCTGAAATATTGACGGAACAAGTCGGGCGGCCTTGCGCCATTACTCTCCGCACGGTTTCTGCCAAGGTTTCCTCCATGAAGTTTCCCCACTTCGCTGGGAACCGGATAGCCCATACTATTTAGCCATACTAGTTGACATCGTCACACTCAGCATGCCCAGAGACATGTGCATGCCAAGAATTGGCGACACGCTTTGATGTCCTAGTCGGATTTGGGAAGACATACTTGCGTGGATGGTTCTGAACTAAAGTTGTGTGTGACACGATCAAGTCAAAGCACAAATGGTGGCGTTACGTAGATAACTTGAAGTCGCACAACTTTGAACAGACCTCTCTCCGTTGATACGTACACGCAAACATATATGGTACAAAGATACCATCCATTTCGATGCCAGTGAGAATACCATCTCGCGACCCCCTAGCGATTCCACTTCATTAAAACTTCATCTCCAGCTCGATCTGTCGCGAAAACCATCAGGCTCCATTACGAGGGATTTCCGTTGGGAATACAGCTTACCTGAGAGACTGTCTCTTCGATTTTCCTCGTAAATAAATCCAAAAAGTCGCGCATGCCTTCAGTGACCTTCGGGGAGCAAGTCTGACAATTTCGCGCTTTAACGGTCTGCACTGTCTTCTCCGCAAGAGCCTGTACGGTTTCTTTGCACGGTTTGTCTCGCAGTGCTAAGAAGGTTTCCTCCATAAAACTTTCCCACCATTGAGGTAGAGAGATTTTGAATAGCGCATATCTTCGCGGAGAGTCTGACCTTACGCATCCGCAATTTGTAGACACCTTGTAAGCGTCTAAGTGTCGCCCGGACAACCAGGAGCAGGCCTCTAAGCTCCGATAATGAGATGTGATCCAAGATAGATCGAGCCTCAGCGCATATACAGCATCTCCACACCGCCGGTGGTAGGTGAGCAGGGAAAGCAGATCAGTTGCAGTGATCAGTTCAATCTCTTGGAACCATGATGGGATGAGCGGCTGCGTCAGCGTGTACCTTGCGGCGAGTAGCGTCTCCTCCCGCAAGGATCCTTGATGCGCAATCACAAAACATCGCAGAGGTTCAGCCTCGAGGATTTTGGGGTTTGCAATTGCCTGACGAGCCTTCTTCTCGATGGCATCGATAGAATACTTCTTGGCTGCATTGAGAACATCCATAGCATCCTTCAACACCTCTATGTTGGGGTCGTTCGCCAAAGTACATGGATAGCAGAAGCGGAGGAGGGCATCGAGAGTCTTACTGTCTTCTGTTACAGGAATGACAGCGAGACCATCCATGACTTCCTGATCCCCGTTCTCTTCGGCAGGTTGGGGGATAGCGAAGAGGGTGTCGAAGAATGGGGATGCAAGAGAGAGGAACAGTCTGAAGACTCGGAAATCAGTGTTGTCTGACGAACGCAAGATGATATCCGCCTTTGCGTGATCGAAAGGCGCAGTGGCATAGGTATGTTCTCCGGACATTGTCGCAGATATCTGGGGCTGATGCTATCAATTGAAGCGTCACTGCGGCGAGAGAACACTGGCACTCACTGGATGTGTGGAGAGACAGACTGAGGGAGAAAGCTCCCCGAACCCAACCATAAATTTATACCACACGGAGCATTGGTCTGTGTGAACGTATTTTGCTTTCAGAAGTAACCCCACGGCCTTCCGTGACTCTTCTGTCGGAACGCGGCCACCCAAGTCGTACGGTAAGCGTTGAACGGCGATCCGTCTGGCTGGCCGTTTGTTCTCTTGACCCGGGATGTCAGAAATAACTGCAAGTGCAGATACCAGTACGTTCCGAGAAAGGTTACTCACCAATCCTCGTTCGGTACATCTTGGAATTTCGAGCTTAGTGGAAGAGTCCAATTCTGAGGAGTTTACAGTAGTCCTGACGGGTCACAGAGGTCTCGGCCAAGTCCAGTCCACTCACTGATATTTACGCCCATGAACCTTGGACTGAACAACATGACTGACCCCAAGAAATAGTGAGTGTGATCGCAGGACAATATCCCTGCCGAACCCAAATCTGCGGGAGATTTAGTGGAGTTTTCGGAGGCATAATGGACGCTTGTCTCACTACTCGTTAAGAGGCGTGCGACGCATATTGGAGCCGGTGCGGATTCGATGAATCACGATAACAACCGGGGACGACGGCAAAGTGTTCGAGCTCGTGGACCACCACCCCGTCACGACTCGGACGCTGATCGACCCTGCCATTCGCTGCCAATGAATCAGATTCAGGGTACCATTGACACGCACTCCTTCAACTGCGCAGTGACCTTGTTGCTCAGAAGGCTAGTAGTGCTGTTGTTGCTGGATGGAACGTCGTACTATAGTACTACTCGAACGGACCGGCTTTTCCGCGCGTACCCCGGGCCGGACTCGGGTCCACCGCGGTGGACACTCGAATTAACGGACCGTGATCTCGACATGTTTGGGCTGGTTTGGGAAGACCACGCATACCCTCGCACGGGCTCTGATGGCTTAGAACTAAAGTTGTGCAACGATTCGAAGCAAATGCAGTACAAATTCCAGCGGCGTTATGGTAATACATATACTAGTACGCTGCGCCCGGGCCGTGACTCGGACAGCGCACAGCTTCAAACAGACTCTCGGTGATACGTACAGTAACAACAGTACACGGAACATACACGGAACCAAGACACCACCAATTTCAATGAGAACGCCCTCTCGCGATGCCCCTAGCAATTCCACATCGTTATAACTTCACCTCCGGCTCGATCTGTCGCGAAAACCGTCAGGCTCCACTACTATGAGGAATTTCCGTGGGGATACAGCTTACCTGAGAAACCGTCTCTTCTATTTTCCTCGTGAATAAATCCAAAAAGTCGCGCATGCCTTCAGTGACCTTCGGGGAGCAAGCTTGACAATTTCGAGCTTTAATGGTCTGCACTGTTTTCTCTGCAGAAGTCTGCACGGTTTCTTTGCACGGCTTGTCTCGCAGTGCCATGAAGGTTTCCTCCATAAAGTCCTCCCACCACTGAGGTAGAGAGATGTTGAATAACCCATATCTTTGTGTGCCCGGTCTTGCACATCCACAAGCATTATACCTATTATTGTAGTCACGGTATCGGCCAGACAACCAGGTACCGGCCTCTAGGCTCCCGTAATGAGATGTGATCCACGATAAGTCGAGCCTTAGCGCATATACAGCATCGCCGCACCGCTGGTGGTAGGTGAGCAGGGAGAGCAGATCAGTTGCAGTGATCAGTTCAATCTCTTTGAACCATGACGGGATGAGCGGCTGCGTCAACGTGTACCTTGCAGCGAGTAGCGTCTCCTCCTGCAAGCGTCCTCGATGTGCAATCGCAAAGCATCGCAGAGGATCCACCTCGAGGATTTTAGGGTTTGCGATCGCCCGGCGAGCTTTCCTCTCAATGGCATCAAGAGAATACTTCCTGGCTGCCTCGAGAACATCTATAGCATCCTTCAACACCTCTATGTCGGGGTCATCCACCAAGGTGGACGGGTAGCAGAAGCGGAGGAGGGTATCGAGAGTCTTGCTGTCTTCTGTTACGGGAATGACAGCAAGACCGCCTTTGATTTCCTGATCCCCGCTCTCCTCGACAGGCTGGGGGATATCGAAGAGGGTTTCGAAGAATGGGGATGCGAGGGAGAGGAATAGTTTGAAGACACGGAAGTCGATATTGTCCGATGAACGCAAGATAATATCCGCCTTTGCGTGATCGAAAGGCGCGGCGGCGTAGGTAGATTCAGAGTCGTCAGACATTGTCACAGATATCTGTTGGCCGACATCATTACCTGAAGCAGGAATGCGACGTGAGAGCTCACCGCGATGATATATGGGGAGACGAGTTAAGCGAGAGCGCTGGATCGATTTCCCTGATTCAAATCGCAAATTTATGCCGCACGGACCCACAATCTACACGTGTTCTTTTATCTTTGTTTCGGCCGCACTGGGAGAGCTCGTGTGTGCACGCACCTTTTCCAGATGCCAGACCATTCGACCAGAATGCAAGTATATACTGACAGGGTTGTGAAAGGTTCAGAGGCACAATCGAGGTAGAAATGGAGTTATCTGACGGACCAGTTATGAGGACGTTTCTGTCGGTCGAGATTTAAACTGTGTCGCGAAATACTTTTGTTCCGACGAGTGGATGGGGTCCGGAGCGCATCGAAGACGGAAAGGAGCGTACGCCCAATGCCCAAAGAAGGGATGATCAAAGCATGATTACCTGCAGGCACTATGAATTTGTGCTTCGGCGAACCTCCACGTAAATTTGCAGTACTTACAACAATCGCCCAACCCTTAGATTTGACAATACAGTAGCGGAAGGAGTAACCGGCTTCGATTCGGGCCTGCCAAGTTCGAGGAATTATGCGCGAATTTACTATTGTAAGAATTAGCAAACCAGGTTAAATGTCGGTGCGATGTCAACACATGTACACTCGCGTGCATGTCTAATAAAAATTGGGGCAAGTGATTGACTTGACGTACAGTCGAGAAGTAACAAGCTGCACAAAGACTTCAGACAAACCCTCTCGGACTGATACGCACATGTTCATAGTACAGAGGCGCTCTTCACTTTGGTCGCAAAAACTCCCCTAGCTCCTAGCGTTCCATCAAAAACTTAGCTTCAACTCGACCTGCCAGGAAAAAGAATCAGGCCTTGCAAGGGATCATCACGGGCGCGCAACCTACCTGAGAAACTGTCTCGTTTATTTGCCTCGTAAATAAATCCGAAAAGTCGCGCATGCCTTCGGTGACCTTCGGGGAGCAAGCTGGACAATTTCGCGCCTTAACTGCCTGCACTGTTTTCTCTGCAGAAACCTTCACGGTTTCTTTGCACGGCTTGTCTCGCAGTGTGGTGAAGGTTTCCTCCATAAAGTCCTCCCACCATTGTTGTGAGACACCAAATAGCGTGTATCTGGCCGTATCTGAGATTGTGGCACACCCACAATTATTATTGTAGTCACGGTATCGGCCAGACAACCAGGAGCAGGCCTCTAGGCTCCCGTAATGAGACGTGATCCAAGATAGATCGAGCCTCAGCGCATATACAGCATCGCCGCACCGCTGGTGGTAGGTGAGCAGTGAGAGGAGATCGGGCGCAGTGATTAGTTCAATCTCTTGGAACCACGACGGGATGAGCGGCTGCGTCAACGTGTACCTTGCAGCGAGTAGCGTCTCCTCTGGCAAGCGTCCTCGATGTGCGATCGCAAAGCATCGCAGAGGCTCCGCCTCGAGGATTTTGGGGTTTGCAATCGCCTGGCGAGCTTTCTTCTCGATGGCATCGAGGGAATACTTCCTGGCTGCCTCGAGAACATCTATAGCATCCTCGAATACCTCTATGTTGGGGTCGTCCACCAAGGTGCATGGGTAGCAGAAGCGGAGAAGGGCGTCGAGAGTCTTGCTGTCCTCTGTCACGGGAACGACAGCAAGGCCGTCCTTGATTTCCTGATCCCCGTTCTCTTCGACAGGTTGAGGGATACCGAAGAGGGTTTCAAAGAATGGGGATGCAAGAGAGAGGAATAGCTTGAAGACACGAAAATCAACACCGTCAGACGAACGCAGAATGATGTCCGCCTTCGCGTGATCAAACGGTGCCTCAGCATAGCCAGAATCGGCCATTGTCGCAGACGCTTATGGACCACGATTAATGTTAAGACGGGTGATGGAGATATCGTAACTCACTGAGCACTAATGG
>JBBPRK010001423.1:0-12371 GCA_038093075.1 Boletus patriciae | reverse complement strand
CAGCGTTCCGTGGAAGTACGACGACTGTGACTTGCCTTCGAAAAACCTTCGAGCACTCAAACTGGTGGAGGAGTCGATGAATATAGAGAACGACCCCTTCGTTCTCTCCCTCCGCGAAACCCTGGCAAAAAGGCCTCCAGGACCCGACAGAACCCGTCTTGATCAGAAACTGTCCAAAACGATCTTGCACAATAAAACATACACACACAAGGGGATCAAAGATCTTTCAAGTACCGCTCATGATATCTGTCACGACCTTGGTCCATGGGCAGCAGACTGGTACATCCAACGCGTCGTCGAGTTCGCTCTCAAGAATGCCTCTCCGTATGGCAACATTACGACTGCGTGGCAATCCAGGGAAAAGGCGTATCTCATCGATCACCTCAAGAGTATCCACATTACTCCAGTCTCCTACGAGCCAGAGGCCATCGAGAACGGTATTTCAGACAAGCTCCGGGTCCTCCTTCGGACATTAGAGGAAGAGAAGGAACGGGCCGAGTCTTTCGACGAACTGTATAGCGGGATCGTGTTCGTTACGCGGAGAGATGCAGTGCTCGCGCTGACTGCGGTTCTTGAACATCACCCTCGAACAAAGGATCGGGAATCTTTCAGAGTAGGATCGCTTCTCGGTTCCTCCGAGAGTTCCTACCGCACTGCTTTCCTGGATATCACGCGAAAGATCCTACGCCAGCCACAGGCCGAAACCCTGGACGAGTTTAGGTCTGGAGAAAAGAACCTTATCGTCGCCACGGCGGTCGCGGAGGAGGGCCTGGATATCCAAGCATGCGGAAACGTCATTCGCTGGGACGTCCCGAACAACATGGCAAGTTGGGTACAGAGCCGGGGTCGGGCGAGAAGGCAACGTAGCTCGTTTATCCTCATGTTCGAGCGTGGGGGTGTCGACGACGCTCGTATCGCGCAATTTGAAAAGCTCGAGAAGGACATGGTTGCGCAGTACAACACGAACCGAAAGGCTGTCAAGAGACCACCGCCGGTAGCGTCGGAAATTGACGACGAGTTCGAGCCATGCGAGTTTAAAGTCGAATCCACAGGGTGGGTAACAAGCGTTACTTGAGATCATGTGTTCACCGTTCTTGTCTTTCAGGGCGTTACTCACTCTCCAGGCAGCTGTTTCACACTTGAACCATTTCTGCTCGGTCCTCCCAAACTCTAGGCATACAACCTTTAACGCCCTCTATGACATCGATCCTCCTGATTTACCGGAAGGTTGGCATGCT
Organism: Boletus patriciae; assembly: GCA_038093075.1. Taxonomy (NCBI): domain Eukaryota; kingdom Fungi; phylum Basidiomycota; class Agaricomycetes; order Boletales; family Boletaceae; genus Boletus; species Boletus patriciae. The sequence goes on along the minus strand of JBBPRK010001423.1, from coordinate 11,133 downwards.
CTCGGTGATGGACAGCAAGAAGTCCCAATGTACCAGGGTCCTTTTGGTTGTACGGTGACCTTGCCCAAAGCTTTGCCACCCCAGCTTCGCGTCTACACTGTCGAGCGAAAATACCCCACGAAGCGGTCTGCATACCAACACGTTGCATTCAAAACCTATCTCGAGCTGTACAAAGCTGGGTTACTCAATGACCACCTGCTACCCCTGACGAGCGTCGTCGAACCGCAGCTGGAAGAGGAGGTGAAGGACATGTTGAAGGACATCGAGAAGCGGGGTGGGACGGCTACTGTGACAAGCCAGCTGAACCCGTGGCTGTCATCTAGCAATGAGGAGAATTGGTGGTCGACGGAAATTACTGTCGAAGGACTTCCTTCGCTGACGCTCTTGACGCACTTCAAGCTGCCTGCGCTCGGCGCGGACGAACTGCCTGTTTTGCATCATCCACAGAGGGGTAGGATAGGGGTCAAACTTGGTCCAGGAAAAGTGTTCCGCTTGTCCCAAGGAAGCTTGACGGCAGCTCAAGAGAATTCTCGGAGGCTATTTTGGAGTTTTTATGGCCAGCGGATGCAATGGTCACGCCTCGACTTTGCGTACCTGTTTAGCATCAACGCGGATCCAGATGCTGGTACATGGCTGTCCCGGCGTAGTTGGGCGATGAAGATAGAGGGGGCGAACTCGGAGACAGTCCATTCCGTCAATGCGGAGGCGTTTGGTTCACAGAATGGATACCCAGCCGATCTCACCTGGGTTCGCGACAACCGGTCATTCGGAAAGCTCCATCGTTTCGTTGGTTGGCATTACGAGAAACTCACGGAGGAGGAGGAAGCAGAAATATGCGCTCGCCGAACGTACTCGCGAATCGAGGGTGTTCGGGTGACGTACCCCCTCCTCGTTGTCGAGCCTCTCCAACAGAGATCCAATTTCCTACTCCCCCTTCCTGTCTCCAACGCAACTCCAAAGCCGTTCTTCCTCCTTGCCAAGTACTCTTATTTCGAGCTTCTGTCTCCGGCGGAATGTGAATACTCACAATTTATCCCATCGATCCTTCGTCGTCTCGAGACAGCCATGATTGTCAGGTCCCTCAGAACCACCCTCTTCCCCCGCGCTCCTCTCGCGAAGATACCCTCTTCGTTCCTCACGACTGCAATGACAGCCCCCGTCGCCGAGGACGGAACCAATTACGAACGCCTCGAGACGCTCGGGGACGCTGTGCTTAAATTCATCGTCGCGGTGAACCTGATGGCTGCCTATCCATTGTGGCACGAAGGATATTTGACCAGACGCAAGGATCACGCTGTAGCGAACTCTCGTCTTGCAAAAGAAGCTGTTCGACGGTCCATATTTCGATGGATCATCCGTACACGTTTCTCACCCAAACGGTTCAAGCCATTATACCTCTCTGCACCAGAGGAACCTATCGTCACGCCCGCTGATCCTCTCCAGGAAACCAACGACGAGCCCGTGGTTGGAGGGGGTAAGACCCGCAAAGAGGTTGAGGAACTGTCGACGAAGATGTTGGCAGATGTCGTCGAGTCTCTGATCGGTGCTGCGTACCTCCACGGTGGTTTTGATCTCGGTGTGTCGTGTGCTCAGCTGTTCGGCCTGGGACTCGAGTGGCGCAGCCTCCCGGAATGTGTTGATATGGCGCTGTCCCGCGTCGAGCATACCGACGAGGTGTCGACGCAGTTGAACAACGTGGAATGCATGTTGGGATACACATTCCGGCGAAAATTGTTGCTGGTCGAGTCGCTCACGCACGCCAGCTATCAGTATGATGATCGGACGGTGTCGTACGAGCGCATGGAGTTTCTTGGGGACGCTCTGCTCGATATGATCGTGGCCGATCTCCTGTACAAATATCCTGGAAAAACCTACACCCCGCACGACATTCACATTCGCAAATCGGCCGTCGTGAATACCCATTTCCTCGCGTACATCTGCCTTACAAGCTCGCTCGACGTTGACGCGAGCATGCCCGGTCCCGGTCCACGCGGCAAGATCGTGATGCAACCCAAGACGAACACGGTCCGCCTCTTCCAGTGTCTCCAGCACTCGAGCCCCATCATCCTCGAAGACCAGAAACTCACCTCTCGCCGATACGACAAGGTGAAAGATGAAATCGAGGATGCGTTGACGACGGGCAGGGTATTCCCTTGGGCAGCGCTCACGCGGTTACAAGCCCCAAAACTCTTCAGTGACATGATCGAGAGTCTCATCGGGGCGGTGTACCTCGACTCAAAAGGGAACATTGATACGGTGAAGACTCTGCTTTCAAAGTTGGGCGTCTTGAGCCATCTGGACCGTATCATTCGTGACGATGTGGACGTGTTGCATCCGGTCTCGAGGTTGTCCGTGTGGGCGGCGCGTCAGCAAAAGCCGATCACGTATGAGTACACGGAGGGGAAGGGACTAGTGGTCTGTAAGATCCGCGTGGAGGGACGAGAGGCGGTGAGTGCGTCCGCGCAAAAGAGGGGACACGCGAGTCAGGAAGAGGCTCGGTTCGCTGCGGCAGAGAAAGCGATATCCGTGTGGGCGGTGGGGTGAGCCGGGTGTTGTGCACCGGGAAAGAAGATGTCGAAAGAGGCTGTCGAGCCAGAAATTGAGGTTGCGATATCGAAAATGTAGAATCTCGTGGTTGGTGGGAATGGAACTGAGAATTTTGAAGGATGCAGCGGCACGCGTACTATAAAAAGGTATGAAAATAATGGGTTGAGTGCTTGCCAGCGTTCTACGGGTGCTTGATTCCGAAACGACACCTGCTTTCTGGTCGAGTTCTGCCTGATCAAAGGAGTCGTATTTGGCAACCTCGAAGTTTGGCTTGCGGATCGCTGGAAATTATTCAGTGATACCGAATACCAATAATTAATTCCCCAGGTCACCTACGTGTTTGATACGGTCGGAACCCTCAATTGGCCTATGATATCCGAGGACTAGTGAAAGATTCGTTGTAATTGTACATTGGCCATAGCGCAAATATAGATACTACAATAGTCACAGAATGAAGACGGCTACACGGCTGGGAAGTTCAAGTTACGGGTACTGTGTACCATCATGACAATGTCAATCGTATAGCGCTCAGTAGCACGGGACATCATCATTGGCAATCTTCTGGGTTTCTTCCAAGGTTTCTTCTTTCGCAGTTACAGAGGCAGCATGCTGGGAATCTGTCAATGGGGTTGCAGGTTCGACAACGGCTGCCAGATGTAAATGGTATCGCCCCAATACTGAGATGTGGTTCAGTGGAAAACAAGGCATCCGTGTGCGTGGACGCATACCGAATGCATTCTATGAGACTGTATGTGGATGCAATAAGTGAGAAGCGTTGATCTTCGAGAGATAGTGGTCGTACCGATTTCGAGACCGTTTATATCCCTCTCGGTGGGGTAAACAACCCATCACAAGACAGCTATTACTGCGATGCGTCATGCATTCTTCTTGGGTCAGCTAAGACATTTCGGATCGAATTAGTAGTGATTAGGCATTCTCCTTCTACAATAGTACAATAGGAGTTATTGTCACCTTCATCCCAATTCGTTCAGGGTAGTCAGCCTCGAGCATCAGGGTGGTCATAGGACCCAGGGTGGCTGTCTCACGACTGGTCGCTGATCATCTGATCATGATCGGGTCGGTGATTGGGGGTAGTCGGTGAGTGCTGAAGCGCTGAAGCCAGTGTGCTGTGGGCCGAGAGCGCAGATTCTGGGGTCTGACGAAGCATTCCAACATCGACCACCAATCAATGTACTTACCTGGACTCCAGAGTCACCCATTGGTTCGATTTCGGATGGCTTGAGACGGTGATCTAATGATATCGTCCTCGCCCTATACATACTGAAAAAGGTAAAGCTTCGAAGCTTCTGTTTGATGTTCCACTGATTAATCAACGAGTCGGCTCCACAATTCACATACTATAACGTTCCTGGAATTTCATCCGAGGAATGGAGGAACGGGAGGAAAAGATATACGGCATTGTGGCCATATCTTGCATGATTAGAAGGGCCCGATAGACTGGTCAGCACTTCAGTGATGGTGGGTTGGTAGTACTAAAGGCGGTCGACCTCAGGTCTATCTTGCTTGCCACCATCATCCTCCAGTGTTTCGTGAACAATGTAACCATACGGCGTTACGTTCCGAGGATCTCCGGGACTGAATTAAAGGCACAGTAGAAAAACCACACCACATGGAGAAACGTGGGCTCGATGTCACGTCAGACATGCCATATGGGGAGTATACGGATCAGTGGAGAAGTATGCCCCACATCGAGTGAGCATGAACTTGTCGCAAAGATGGCAGGTCACCCGTGGGGTCTCGAACCAGGGTGAACGTTGAGCCTTTTTACGTTTAAGCCCGGCTGCGTGACTTGCATCCTCCGAAAAGTCTCGCTCGAAGTGCTGTTTTGGCGGACAGAAGATCAACGAGGTTGCAATATTTCGTTCATCTTAATCAGCATGCCAATACTCGTGATTTCCAGGAATTACATCGCGTCGTTCGAAACAAATTCATGTTGTATTACAATTACAGACTGGTTTCTTCCGCTGTCTCCTTTTCAGCCTTCAGCTTGGCCTCAGCCTGTTCCCTGGCAATCCGGGCTCGGTAGGCAGCAGTGCTCCCCGTGTTGTCCAACCACCATGTGCCCCACGTTGGCCCAGCCTACACAAGATGTCGGTGTACACACCGCGTCAACGAAGTAAAGATCCAAAACAACTTCTGATCTTACCTTCGACTCTTTGGGCCTTGCTGCCAACTCGAACTTGCGTTCCATCAACTCGGGGTTCAAATCGTACTTGGAACGATCGAGAGGCTTCAAGGTGATGTGTGAACATCCGTCATCTGAATCCGGCTATGCTACACACCTTGGCTTGCTGGATGGTCGGAGCTTCCGCGCCACCCTCGGCATTGTCTCTGGATCGCACGGGTGTGATCAGGCCGCACTCTGAGCAATACACGTCGTGCATAGTCTCCGCGCCCTGGCGTCCGGCCTTGAGCGCGTTGAACATGAACTCGCGCGTGTGGACTCCACGTTTGAGCGCTGTCCATACCCTGATAAGAATCATCACCAGTTAGCATCGTTCAAATCGGAATCCTCTGGAACGCAGCCCACCAGTCAATAAATTCGGTATACTTTCCACATCCTTTACACGGCGATGGAAGGCCAACCACTTTGGTTCCACCCAACCCAGTTTCCTGGAACTCACGGCCAGCGAAGATTTGATTGAGCCTGAGGTATTCATCTTCAGTGATGTACCATAGGTACGTTTCTCTGTCTCCTTCGCGATGGGGGAGGAGCTTCGTGGGGGGCTTGATTTTGTTGATTGACTGCCGTACAATGGCTATGAGATACCAGAAAGTTGTCAAGGCGAGGGAAAGACTCACGGGGATAAAGGGCACGTCCTGGTTGATGACTGGCATGGTCGGGCAGTGGCTTGTTGATGGGCCTCGTTGGGTGCCGATTAGTGGTAATCCGATGTTTATATGATCCCCCACTTAGACACCTTACCTATCACGGAAACATCCTGCAAGTTCGGTTCAGCGTTGTTCGGGTTAGATTCTAGAGACGGACACATTGCTATCGGCATGGTTTACGTCTGAACCATTAATAACCGCTGATTTCAAGCAGGACTGCCTTTTCTAGATTAATTTTCTGGAATCGATCACGCTAGCGGGCGTAAACTTACTACTAGTAGGCTCTAGTAGGGCGTTACGGTTCCAACCGAACTATGAGTCGGCGCAAGATCGGTAGGAACTATATGTGCGGTGACAAGCTGCAGCGGCCGTTTGAAATTTGGATATTTACAGCGACGGTCCGAGGTCATGGCACGGTTGAATTCTCATTCATTGGCTAGCTTGATTTGAACATATTCTAGGCATGTATGAGTTGGGATTGGAAAGCGGCGGTGAGGCTGAAACCAAGAGAAGTACTATTACTCACAGAAATCACCTAAAAGTCGCTTGAATCAGCTTGAACCTCGAGGCATAAGCGTGGGAGTCACGACATTACTGAGTGTAGTGTATTCATATGGGAGTCATTGTCTTTTTGTTGCTCACTTCCCAACATATCGGCGCCGTATCAGGACTTGACCAAAAATTCCCTGGGGGTTCCCTGCTTTGGCATGGTCCCAAACTAGCTTCTCGTTATCGCTGACAGGACACAAATACAACGGAATCATTTCCGGGGAGAGCAGCGGCTTTGAGGGGATCCGAATAGTTATCAGGTTCTAGTGGACTTCGTTGCCTGAAAATATCATTTTGGGGTTTGTACGGGCTTGTAATAACGCGGCGTTCGTGACTCACCCGAGTTGGTGTCGCGAACCAGGCAATGCGATCAAATTTGCGCTGTACGAGTCAAAGCCAGCCTCCTATAGCATGGCGCACTACCGGTAGCGAATAATTGGGAAAGTTAGTCGTCCCATGATTTCGTACCATCGGTGCAGTTACTCGCCTGGGAGTTGAACAAGACATCCAGACTTTAGGCCCAATTACAATGAGACGCACTCGCAATCGGATTTAGACGAAGGACGAAACGTCTCTTGAAAACCGGACTTGCAAGTTACGGCCTTCAACGCGCACGGTCGATTGTACAGACACAGAACATTGTAACCACAGGGTCACAGACGACATGAACGTGCAGCGATTCGGATTCTAAGATTCTGGTGACAGTGCGAGATGACTACCTGCTGACTAAGCCTACCTCCATTCTGGCACACGACTCCAGTACTCATGAATGCAACTACCAGCAGTTACAAGATTGACATGACTGCATGGATCATCCAGGGGACTACGGAAACTATCAGAGACAGTGATGGCACGAACCACGCTCCATGCGCTCAGTAGGGAAGGACCTCCACTACTGGCATTCTTCTAGGCTTCCTCCAATACTTGCTCATTGAGAATTTCGGAGGAAAGCTTCGCCCAAACTCACCCTTCTACTTGATCCCAGTTACTCGGCTGCGATCTGTGTCATCAAAGAAGCGAAACAGAAACATACAGGAACAATGTTCTCGGCACCCAGCATTGAGGGGGCACGAACGCTCTTCTGTGTGCAAGCTTTGCTCGTTGAGAATTTCAGAGGCTGAACCCGACCAAGCAACCACCCAGCCCTGAGATGGGTCTCATCGCAATAAACATTCCAAGATAACAGAGACGCACAGCTGAGACTTCAGAAAGGGCCGTTGAGTGATATAACGAGTAAACAGTTGGTAGACAGTGATCTTGTTCGAGGGACTGTTGGATTCGCACCGACTTGGAGCCTTATATTTACTATACCCACCCATGGAGCAAGTAAAGCGCTATACCTCGTTGATGCTCTGCATTCTTTGGACTCGGAGCGAACCTTGTGTCGACGGTTGAACAGTTGGATACAGTAAGTTCGCCGTCGTCACAATCGATGGTATTCACCCTGCCAGTGGATTACGCCTTTTCGTTGCATTGATCAAGGTAATAGAGGACTAACCTGAAACAGCATATCCGGGTCCCATGTTTCGGTATGTAATCGGATCTTCTGAGGAATGAAAGAAGCTCCACGCACGGCGCAAGGACACCATTTGGAGAAGCTAGAAAAAGTGTCCCGATCACGGAAGTGGAGTAACAAGGTGACGAAAATGGGGAGAAGAGGCGGCCTTGGCTGAGATTCTTGAATTGGAGGCGAAATTCTTGGACAAAGAGAGGGTATAGAATCCGCAGTGGCGCTGATTTGATCGGTGCCAAGTGCTATTCCATCAGTTCTTTTAGACGTAATTAACTTGGACGGGTTAGTAGCCCCTCGGCAGGCTCAGCTTGTTGATGCGGCCATGTTCGGTTCACGTCTGAGTATGGGAGGCTGTGTGGTGGGGGTCCGAAACCCATTCGGTTTCATGTTAGTGGAGAAGAGAGTGGTGTTTCTTGGTAGAGTTGGTTGAGACACCGGTTTGTGTGCGAATCGTGTATTTAGTATCATGGTGAGTGATTAGGGTGCTCGACAGCCTCGACTGACCAAGAACTACTTGGACCGGACTCGGTGTCCGGAACAGAAACTGACTTGATGGCGGTGTAGGCGGTCGTCATTGCGTTGTACGCCCATTTGAATACGTCCGTGTCGATCTGGATGGCTGGTGCGATCATACTCCTGGTGGCAGGGTTCATTGCGTTTTTGTTGCCGTTCGAACCTCGCAGAAAGGCGGCGTTGTAGTCGTTAGGGATTCCTGACACCTGTTGAGTCCACGGCCATAACCACTTGTGCTTATGGTTGGGTGGTTGCCCGTGCCAGGTTTGGCTGGGTAGAGTAGGAGCAGAATAGCACAACGTCCTGTCTGACTTTTTTAGATCTTATCTTATCCAGTGAATGACTAAGCGCGTTAGCAAAAACCGAAATCTACTCGAATCGATAACCACGACACCCGCGATGGAGTTCATACCTGGGCCAGCAATTCATCGGGTCCTTTGCGCTGATTGTGGTGAGTCTTTCCCATGCAGGAGATTAGACGATCTCCATACGCCAACGATCAGGGACGCCGATCGAACCCAACTCGGCCAATCTCTGTGTAGGTTGTCTGCGGAACAGGCGAGTACGAGTTAGGAATCGGCGTCGTATACGCTGACGACGTCGCCCATCATCACTAGCGTGGACATCACAGAGGGAATCCCCAAGCAATGTACGTCTCCGTCTTGCCGTCTCGCCCAACTTGAACGCTGACGGACCCACTCAGCATCGGTCTCGTTCTGCCGAAACTGCGAACGTTTCTTTTCGCCGCCTTCTGCGTGGACGCTCGCACGTCCGGAATCCCAGGAGCTCTTGGCGCTGTGTTTGAAGCGGCTCAAGGGACTCAACAAGGTGCGCCTCACCGAAGCACATTTCATCTGGACGGAACCACACTCGAAGCGCCTGCGCGTCTCACTCACGATTCAAAAAGAGGTGTGTCATGCGCGCCTCATATACCCATCTCACGTTCATTCTGAATCACGCCGTCTCCCGTATACTACAATCCGCCTAGGTGCTCACCGCCACCATCCTCGAGCAAGTGTTCGAGATCGAATACCTCGTCCAACATACCCAATGTCCCGACTGCGCTAAGCTCGCTGCAAAGAACACGTGGAAGGCGCTCGTTCAAGTCCGCCAAAAGGTCACGCACAAACGCACGTTTTTGTTTCTCGAACAACTCATCTTGAAGCATGGCGCGCAAAAAGATACGGTTGGGATCAAGGAGGTGAGGGATGGACTGGATTTCTTTTATAGTCAACGGAGTCATGCGATACGAATGGTAGAGTTTTTGGCGGGGGTCGTGCCTGTGCGGTCAGTCGCCGAAGGTTTGTATGGAAAAGAAAGCTAAAACTGCTTGAATGACGCAGATCAAAGGGATCCGAACAATTGTTATCGACCGACACCCATTCGAATACGGCCAACTATAAATTCACCTACTCGGTCGAGATCGCCCCGATTTGCAAAGACGACCTCGTCTGTATTCCCCTGAAACAAGCGCGTTCGCTGTCCAACATCTCCCCGTTGACGATATGCACTCGTGTGGGGTCGTCATTTCAGCTCCTGGACGTGAACACGCTCCAAGCGGTCGAAGTGAGCCCACAAGTGTACTGGCGTACCCCGTTTTCAGCACTGGCGGGCGTCACCGATCTCGTCGAGTTCACAGTGTTGGACATCGAACCCGTCGGGACGCATCGTGGCCGTTGGGTGCTCGCGGACGCCCAAGTTGCACTCGCAGGTGCCTTTCGGAGCTCCAAGGGGCATGGCGACGAGGATATGCTCATGGACTACGAATCGGCGGGAGGGACGAGTCAGATATTGCATACGCGCACGCATCTCGGGGGGATCCTTCAACCGGGAGACGCCGCAATGGGCTACTACCTCACAGCGTCCAATTTCAACTCGGACGACTATGCGACATTGCCCGCAGATCGCATTCCAGACGTGATTCTCGTCAAAAAGGCATACCCGAATCGGCGAAAAAAGGGTCGGACGCGGGCGTGGAAGTTGCGGAGTATTGCCAAAGAGGAGGGGGAGGAGGGGGAGACGGGTGGTGGGAGGGGTGTGGTTGGCAGGATGGGCGGACGGGATCAGAAGAAGGTGGAGGAGGACTATGAGTTGTTCTTGAGGGATTTGGAGGAAGATCCTGAGTTGAGGGCGAACGTGAACCTGTACAAGACAAAGGACGTCAAGATGCACGACGTGAACGCGGGGAGGAAGAAGGGAGGGCAGTATGGGATGGACGTGGACGAACTTCGTCCTGAGCCAAGTGACGGTGCGAGTGCGGGTGTGGAGACAGAGGACGCAGAAGAGGAAGCTGATTTCCCTGATGTTAAACTGAAGGAGTTGTTGGAAGACTTTGACGAGATGACCCTGGGTGATGGCGAAAAGGCTACCTGAGATGAAGTCGTTGGGATTTCAGAGTTCGAGTAGCGCTAACTGTACCTGCACTCTAACGCTTGGCTGATGATCGAGGCCACGAGTCCCTCATCTTCTATGCAATCCCAGGAAATAAACAACGTGTAGGTCAAGTGCGTGTTGTCAGCTCGGCCAAGTGGTCATGTGCGAGAACCGGAATGGCTCGCCTCGAGCTCAAGTAAGTCGAGACAGGGTAAGTGAATACCACCATATAGAAGACGATTCACCCCGTTCGGTCAACGCAGCCTATGAAGCTGCGCACGAGACCCTTGCGAGCGTGCTTCCAGCGCATGGTCCTCCCAATTGCCGCCACCTGCGGGGTTAAGCTGTATCGTGAAGTCAATCGTATATTAACTTGTCGGACGCAATCGCCGTGTGGTGAGACGTATAAAAGCGCACGGTCATGGGGGACGCGAGAGGTGAACGAGCGTCGTCCAAACGCCGTCCGGTGCGCAAGTGGGTCATATGGTCGGTCACCGCTTGGCTACTGTCCTCGTCGTCGTCCCCGTTCTCGCGGGCATTGGGAGAACGATTGGCTTTGCCGCTGCGTCAACAACGGGTATCGTCACGCGGGGTAAGGAGACGGTCGTACTGTCCCGGAGTGCGACTGACCTGCATCTCAGAACTATCCCACGGTGTCACCGAGACCATACGCCCTCTCCAGAACAAGGAGCAAGCGCGGGCGGGTAAACGTGACGACGTGTACTTGACTGGGGCAGACTGCGCTTCGACTTGCGAGGGCGTGGCGGGCTCTGGGCCCAATCAAG
>JBBPRK010001422.1:0-12373 GCA_038093075.1 Boletus patriciae | reverse complement strand
TGTGTGTGTTGATTCGTCTAGGAGAAATACCATTTCCCTAGCTTATAGTCTGTCATCCGTGGAAGCTTAGGCAAGTTGTCTGGGGAACTATATCAGTTCTGAGTTGCCTTAGCTTAGAAAGATGACAGCATGGTATATTGCTTGTGTGCCTTCGATTTCCTTTTTTGGAATCATGTGGCTGGAGCAATACTTCCATCAGAGTTGCTTGGTCCTCACTATCTTTTACTTCGCTAAACCGTAGATATGTTCCATCAGTATGCTCATCAATAGATACCATATTTTCACGTTGCCAGGGGCATCCTAACAATACCACAGGAGGGCAATTCTCGGACACCTAGACATTACCCCATGTCTTGGGTGCTCCAATCTGGATCTCTAAATTGGGAACTAGCCCAATTAGGATGCCATTGGCATCGCGTAGTGACATTTTGACATTAGTTACTTTCAGTACCTTTACGTTGTTTCTGTACACATCATCCCTGATTATGTTAACCTGGCTTCCTGAATCTATTACAGCTATGTAGGTATTGTTACCTATCACTACTGGTAGTTCTAGTAAAGCTCATTGGTCTATACTATCTCGGGCATGGTGTACCTGTACTGTGGGAGTTGCCAAAATGACAGGCATGCCCTTTACCTTAGTTAGGTTGGCTAATACTATACTCAGATCGCAGGAAACTCTGTTTATCTCATGCACTGTCACACCTGTCACTTCGATGTCAAGAAGCTTTTCTAGGACGTCACATGGGTTTAGCATTTAGGATATGGCTGTGCGCCACTCATTCTAGAAACTTCACGCAGAGTTTCAATTTCAGTCTGGGGATCTGTTTTAAGCTTTTGCTCAGGTACGTTTCATTGGTTACTTCCTTGCTCTTTCCCCCCACTATCCTTGTGTGGGGGATCTCTCATCACAATGTTGTGATCATCGTGTCTTGCAGTGTGCATTGTGCAGGCTGTCATCAGGTTCACAGTGGTGTTCAGTGAGTTTCTGTTGTACTCTTTACTGTTCATCATCGTCACTTGTCATCTGTCACCAGGGTACTGATTACTGGTAGGTTGTTTGTTGGGGGTGGATTTTTCTTGTCCAAATTGTTCTGGTCGCTTGTCTCTTGGTTCAGCTCTGGTCACTGGTTGCGTGGGTTGGCCTGGTACATTCATGTTGTTTCTCTTTGTTGTCGTCTTGCTGGTCATTTGGGGTGGATGGGTTACTTCTGGTCGGATGGGGTATGGTTTGTAGGTATGTGGTTCATTCATCACGACCTTATTCTTGGTACTAACTCTTTGCTTTCTCTGTGGTACGTAGAGACCGTCCATGACTTGTTGTCGAGCATCCCACAAGTCTCGCAGGGTGTGCTCGGCGCCATACGTCCAGGCATGGTGTTGGTGGTCAGTAGTTTGCCAGTCGTCTTCATCAGGTACATATTCAGTCTCATAATCATCATCATCCTGGTCACTCACACACAGCACAGAATAATTTTATTTCCATAGCTTCTAGTGTTCTATCTATGGAGGCAAAAGCAGTTGTCTGGAGAGCATTCTTGTTAGTGTTCTTTGCTTGTTGCCTAGAAAGAAGTCAATGTATGGGATGACGAAACACAACATAACCAGGGATCATGAGTGAGCACACAATATGAGGAGAATGTGAAGATAGTGAGGGTGAGGAAGAGTGTGGTATTGGTAAGTGAAAAAGTGCAGGGTGCAGGATTTAGAACAAGGGTGGGTTTGCAGATGGTCTAATGATGGTTTCAAGGCACATGGCTAGGCTGAGCTTCCAAAGCATGCAGCTGCACTTCTATTTGAAGAGATTTGTCATGATTTAATAACAGAATGTTACAGATATTGCCACTATGGATGGAAGACCTCTGGGGTGGGTTTTATCCTTACAAAAAACCCTACCCCAGAGGCATTTATGGGATCTGAGATCTGATGCCTGTAGTGACCTTATAGATCACCCTGTCTATACAGTGCAATATAGACAGGGTAGCCCATACAGCACCATACAGACAGAGTGATCCATCTACAGTGCTGGTGGTCTGTGTAGTACTGTGCATATGTACTATTGGGCCATGCAGATTGCCAAAACTGCACAAATTTGTCCATATTACTAAGTTCCAAATATAATGACAGCATATAACATAACTATGCAGTAGCTATGCAATAACTATATAGGAGGGACCTTTCTGTACTATTGTAAGCACTATATATAACTAGTTGTATAAGACTAGACAGCTACTTCTGGATTTGCTAATATTAACTTAGGAACAGAGCGATATCATCATAATCTGCTTATTTAATTACTTAGCCAACCAATTGAACTATCAGAAAAGTATCCCTGAACCATCTGCAAAGTATTCTTTAGTCATCTACAAAGCATTCATCAACTATTTGGATCCTAAATATCAACCATTTAAAATATTTAAAAATCATTTGTAAAACATTTGCAAATCCTCTGAAGATCCTCTGTCAACCATTTGACCTTCTGCGGCTTATTAGATTGCCAGAAACATGATTAATATTTACATCATTGAAAATATGTAAAAACCATGTGCAAATTCTCTTGGCATTTGCTACAAGCTGCATCAGTTATATCTTTAGGATGGCCAATGTATTATTAGAAATAGTGCTAAAACATTACATTACTTAATCAAAACATTAGGAATACATATATTGGGAAAAAGCTCAGAACCATCTCAAAGGCTATCCCTCTTAGGCCCCTTATTAACCATCAACCCCCCTAAAAGGCCAATCCTTTTGAACAAGCTGCTATCTAAGATGGGGTATTGGGCATTACATCCATCTAAAGAAAGAGTGGGGCTGCTTCATTTCAATGGTTGTCCACCTTTGGCCAGCAGGATAGAAATACTTATAGATCTATTGATCTATTTTATACTACACAGGCATGATTAGGTGGATGTAGATTGATCCAGCCTTAGTCACATGCTGGGCCTTAGGGCCAGCAGGCTTTGGCCAGGGGTCCCCTATGTGATAGATTAAGATAGGATTAGAAGAAAGGCCATAGTAGTCTGAATGAGGCTCAGAATAGGAGTCAGAATAAGGAAAAATCTTCTTTTTAAGATCAGGGTCAGCAACTGCAATGGTACCAATAGTAAAAGAGGAGATTTAGCACAGTTTCACTTAGTAATGGCAATGCACTCTTCAAGAAATTCATTTTTATCTTTAAGAGTCACTAAAATTGGAAGGAAAGGTGAGTACAAGGAGAGAGCAAAAAGCTAGCAAAGGGTCTTTGCACTTCTCCTCGTGTCATCTGTCTTAAGCTTCACTGCCAGAATGGTCAGCTCATTCCATGAATGGAATGGTTGTGTTAACTGGTGGCACCACTTCACACTTGGCTTCTTTGCCATAGAAGCACTTGGCACAAGTTCCATTTTAGCTATGGCATTTCTCAAGGGTTGGGGTGTGTCATTTTTTTAATACCTAAATTTGTGTGGCTGATGATGATGAGTCAGCAATCATGGTGTCAAATCTAACCCCATATGTTATCTACAATTTGTTCGCCAGTGCAATAATTTGCCTTACATGGATTACATATTTGCTTCACCAACTCTACAACTACATTACAGCGGCTATGTGGAAAGTTAGCAGGGACAGTGAGCCCCCTATTGCCACCAAGATCACATGGTGATTTGTCGCCAGTGTCAGAGATGTGATCTTCCTCTTACTGCTACTCAGCCTAGTGCGGGGAGCGGGAAGGAAATCCCCAAAGGGGGAGGTGAGAGAGCGAGAGGAGAAGTTGCCGGTTTCTGGAACTCTGAGAGCGGGGCTTTGTCATAGCAGGACTTCGGCTTCAGCTTGTGTGCTGCACCTGAGTTCCAAGTCTAGCTGTCCCAAATTTACGTAGTCATTCGGAACCTATCGGAGGGGGATGAAGGGCCGATGCGCTGACGAGGCGACACCGAGTCAGTCCAAGGGAACTCCAAGGGTTCAGGGATGATAGGGGGGTTGGTACTCAATGCACTCGGGGACAAGTCGGGTAGACTCGGAGTGACTACCGAGCGGTGGTCTTCAACCAGGGACGATGACGAGTATAGTTCTATTTCGGAGTTCTAAGTCCAAGGTCGACTTAGGGGGAACAGACAGGAAGGTCGAGTGAGGGAGTCAAGAGGACAAGTGGAATTTTTAGGGGGGCATGGGTATAAAGACAGTGATGTGATGACGAGAGAACAAGACGAGAACACGACGAGATATTCAAACTGAAGAACTAGTGCTACAAAGTCTGGGTTTATATAGTGCAATAGAAAGGCAGTGTCCAAAGACCGAAAGCGTCGTGCTTAGAGAAAGTACTAGTCTGAGCGACAGCAAGGTACAGGATCCGGGGGAATGAATGGGGGCAGTACCCGAAGATCCGAGTGGCATAGACACTGGATCTCTAAGGGCGAGCCTAGTACATGTGAGGTTAAGTGAGTGACAGGATAACAAGACGAGCAAGTCTAAATGGGGTAGTCCGTAAAAGGACATACTTAGTCTGAGTAACTGAATGTTCCGAGTGACCCGAGGTGGGACTGATGTCGGGGATCAGGGGTGGTCCGAGTAGTCCGAGATGGGACCAAGATCAGGAGACTGAGGGTGAACCGAGTAGTCCGAGGGTTCCGAGATGGACCGAGGTAGTCCAAGGTCAGGGCTGGACTTGGTC
Organism: Boletus patriciae; assembly: GCA_038093075.1. Taxonomy (NCBI): domain Eukaryota; kingdom Fungi; phylum Basidiomycota; class Agaricomycetes; order Boletales; family Boletaceae; genus Boletus; species Boletus patriciae. Next base: position 7,722 of record JBBPRK010001422.1, on the reverse strand, counting down.
GAATTCGGGGATATGACAGCCAGGGTCATTGCTGCAATGTTGGAATGGTGCCACACAAGACAACACAAGATAGGATTATGACATTGTGACTTGTTGATCTATATGGAACCCATTCCATGTAAAGTCAAACAATATACCTAAATGAGTGAACCTCCACCCCTTTTTACAAGTGGAGTTCATCAACACAAAAGGAATAGATAACCATCAGTATAGTCTACCTACTCCAAGGGTTTCATAATAAGGATATACATAGGAATTATAAATATATTTCTTCCTATTCAAGTTTCTGGTACTACTTACATACTATATACATACATTAGACCTGAGCTTCAATATTTTACATCTTTTCCACTATCTAACTGCTTAGCCAATTTAAAATCAGATAACCCATGGTATAAGTTACCTATATCTATTTTTACTTACATTTTCTGACCATAGGATATGGAGAAATTAAATATTTACTCTAACTTGACCTCTACTATCCACCACTACATTACAGAATTATTCATTTCATATTTCTATAACTACTAGGTACAAAGCTAAGTATCAGAGAGTGTATGATCAGGTACAGTACAGCCTTGCACAGCATCAATCAGTATAAATCAATTTGAGTCACATGACTCAAAGTGGTCTGCAATCTCCTCACATTAATAAGCAGCATACAAGGAAAGTGTTTTAGGCCCCAAAAGAAGCAGTTGAAAAGTAATAGCAGATAGGCAGGCAACTCAACAGGCAACAGAGCCACTGGATTCAGACTGTCTCACAATATCATTGGACTTTCCCTACAGGTATCCAAGAGAGGACCTTGAGTAGGTGATTTCCCATGCCCTAGTATTGCTAGAAAGTTGTTAGGAGTAAAGTCTTGTACCAATAGTTAGGATAAGTGAAACAGGATATCTTTTAGAAGAAAACCCTGGATTAGACAATGGATCTCCAGCAACAAACCCTACTAGTTCTATTGTGAACCTTTCTTCTCTAACTGTCTATCCACCCAAAAGAATAAGAGGTAGTACTGTACAATGAGTATGCTTGAAACCATAACTTCTTACATTTCCAATACAATTGAGTTGGAACACTGGTTTGTATGAACAACTCTGAAATCCACCATTGTAGCATATGTATTATCAGAGTAGTATCCACAAAGATACTGACTAATCATTAGGATAGCTTATTCTATATTTTCTATCAAATCAAACTCAACCATATAATACCCAGCCACCCATGTGTTTTGTCTAGGACCTTTCAAGTATGTAATCACCAGGAAATGCTGTTACTGACAAAACACCTAATCTAAAGCATCTTTAATTCTAATCTTTGCAATAGGAGTTGAGGATGCCTCTCAAACCACTACCACCACCATCTCTCCATGAGAAAAACCTCCTTAGCATTCCATTAGCCACATTCCCCTTATTGGACTATTTCACATATTTCATATTTAGTATTACTTGCTTGCCTAAGCATAGCTACATTACACCATAGTTACCTCCAGTCCCACTTTGGTGACATACTGTTTATTCTACACCCCCACCACCATATGCTAAGCACAAATGCTTGGCCTTCCATTCTTACATTATCCATTTCTACAACATAGAAAAGGTGTTCCACTTATTTACAGTAGGGTATTTCCCTAACTCAATGATATGCTCTAATGTCAGCCCTGGAACTTGGTATAGTTGACCAGTAGTGGTACTAACAACAGTCAACTTGTTATAAAACTAAGTGGTAATCATGTTATTGAGTGTTCAAATTGAGTTGTTGAATGCATTGATGGCAACAACATTTGAACATTTACCATTTATGGTGGCTGGATTTTGCTGGCCACATTTGCTGGCACCTTGAGAAATCTGTAAAGGGGCTGATGGGGGAGAATACAAGGAGGGTGGAAATGGAAATGAAATATAGGTGACATTAGATGAAATCTCAAAGTGTGGGCACTTACTATTGGATCCAGCAGCAACAATGGATGAGCATGTTGATAGGCCAGGTATGAAGCCAGTACTGGGAGATGTATTGACTGCTATAGTGAAACCACTGGCGGAAGTGACAGCCAGGGCATTGACCTGTATGGAACTAGTTTCATGCACAGTTAGACAATAAAGCCACTAGCTTACCTAAAATAATTGAAACCAAAGACTGCAGTGGGGGGGCAGGCTCTGCACTTTGGTAGTAGATGCAAGTATTAGGTCCTACTCCAATGGCATACTCATCCACCCTAAAGGTATTTGGAGAAGCTGAATTGCCACCTATTGAACTATTCCTGTTTTCTTAAGGAAGCTATCAAAGTTGCCCAAAATATCATCTGGAAGCCTGGTCCAAATCAAGTTCCAGAACAAAGCACATACAGGTGTGGTGTCAAAATCAATTGCATCAATGACAACTGGAGCCAACTTCTTCAAAAGGAGATTTTTCATCTAATCAGATTTTGTGCAGGACCAAGAGCCTGTCAAGTATCCCACCAGGGCCATTTTCTCTGGATCCTCCACTGTCCAGAAAATTTAGAATGTAGGGAAAAAAACTCAGAAGAAGACTTTGCTTACTTGAACAGATTTCTTGTATCCCATAATCTCAATAACCTTGGCATCAACCTATGCAAGCATATTTGGGTTGTTGCAGAAATTCTACAGAACCATCATAACAAGTTTCCTAGTATCAGCATTATGGACCACCACACTCTCATTTGCATCCACTATTCACTGCAAATAGCTAGGATCCACTCTGCAAAATGCATGGCAAGGAAGTCTCTTGTCAAGTTGCTTGTCATGCATTAGGTGACCATACCATTGATTTCTCATGGCCATTGTCTTATATCACCACTCTGCCTTAGTCAGATAGACAACATCAAGCATTAGAAGGCACATGGAGGGCAAAGCAGTGAGAAACTGGAATTGCTGGTCTGTAGACCATGTCAAGCCAAGCTGCTTGGTAATGTTGGCCCAAATGGAGCTTGCATAGGACCTAGCTGCCTGGAAGATGCTGAGTGCACTGAATAGCACCAGGCAGCCTGGCTCAAGTCTGATAAAGGTACAGAGGAAGAGAAAAAGTATGAGTATAAGATGAATTGGGTGGATAGACAGTCAAAGAAGCAAGGATGTAGTAGAACTAGTAGTGTTTGTTGCTAGGGATCTATTCCCTTTTATTGTCCAATTTGGAATTTTCTTCCAAAACATGTCCTATTTCACTTGTCCTAACCACATAAAGTAGTAACAATTGTCCACCAACAACTGGCCAGCCAATGTGTTACAGTCGCTCTCTAGCGCCTAACATAACGGACTTAGTCAATTTTTCTTTTGTTTCTTATCTTATCTCTTGTCTTGACTGATAAGATCCCCCTTTAGTTTCATGACAGCTACGCTGCCTTCGCACCAGGCCTGCGCCTGCCCTTTACCTCGTGCAGTGCATGACTTCCATTTCACATTAGTGCTGTGCACTTCTATGCTTCTTTCATTCATTTCCCACATGCCTCATGTTAACCTTTCACTTTTCATTAAGGCAGTGCCTTCTTTATGGCAGTGCTTGATGCATGCCCCCTATGCATGTTTCTTATTCCTTTCTTCCATTCTGCCACTGCCACGCAGTTGCACCATGTTCTTCTTTCATTTCATGGCTATGCTTGATGCATGCCTCTAACACATGTTACTTACATACTTAGTCTATGTTCAGACACGTATCGGTAGATCCAATACAAACATGTACATACATAAGTAGTAGTATATAAGGGCACAAGTCCCAGCCAGAGAACTCCAGTCTAGTTCTCTTGGTCTTTCCCCATAAAGCCACCAAATAGCGACTCCTGATCTATTGCTAGTGCCTTGGACAGCACCTCTAGTCTCAGTTGCCAATAGACCGCACAGCTAAGTCACCCTCGACAGTCACTTTGGCTAGTGACCTTGCCCCTAGTTGGATTCCCTAAAGTACGGTAGACTGGCTTGTTGGGTTGTTTCACAATGTGCCAATTTTCCAAAAATAACAGGCTATCCAGCGCTGGCCAATAGGCAACAATGGGTGTGAATAACAGGTTGGCCAACAATAGGATGGGCCATGCTGCACCAGCTGGCCCATGGGCAAGCAAATGGTGATTGATTACTAGTCCCATTATTGCCATGGTGCTAGTTATTTCATTCCTTATATGACAGGTTGGCCCATAATCACTAGTCCCTTCCTCACTGTTGGGCCCATAATTTTGATCCTGTAAATTACTGGTTGGCCCAACATCACTAGTTCCTTCCTTACCATTGGCCCCATAATTGTCATCCTATACAGTACATTACTAGTTGGCCCGTGATCATTACATAGTTACTTTCTCACCATTGGGCTCACAGTGGACCCCCAATTTTGGTCCTGTACATTACCAGTTGGCCCATGATCACTTGTCCCTTCCTTGCTAGTGAGCATATGATTTTGGTCTTGTACATTACTGGTTAATCCATAATATGGCCCATTACAGGAATACATATATATTTCCTATATCATGAATTGGCAGATTTCCACTATACCGAACATCTGAGATTGTATATTAAATGGAGCCTGTTTCAAACACTTCAGTGAACTGTGGCAGAGTGGTCAATGGGCTACCTATACCATGTGAAATGCCATGACAGTTATGAAATCATTGGGCAGCAGTTCAGTGTATTGCATGTCTGGCATATTGTCATATCCTGAACTCTACCTGAATCCCCAAGGTACTCCCGAGTCATTCCCGAGTCATTTCCATATGATCCCTGAGTCATCCCTAAGTACTCCTGAGTACTCTCAAGTATTCCTGAGTTTCCCAAGTTAAACCCGAGCCGGTCCACTTACAGTACCTCCTTATACCTGCACACTATGTATTCCCCTGAGTCTAGCTCTGAGTTGTAGAATACTCAGTATGTCACTATAATATTAGTAGGATGTAACTACACCTGTAGAATACTCAGTATGTCACTGAAGTAAGACTAAAGGAAAGTAAACTGCGATGTAGCTATGATTATGTAAGCAAGTACTACCAAATACGGAATAATAAATTCCAACACTCCCCCTCAAACACGAAAGGGTAAGCAAATGACTGTAAGTGTTTGTCCTAACAGATGAAAGATAGAATCAAAAGAATGTATACCAAATGATTGATAAACGAATGAATTCGAGTCCATATAATGTCCGGTGAGAGCGGTCATGGTGCTGCGCTCGAGCAATTGCCCGATATGGCAAGTTGCAGCTCAGCTAGTGGTCGTGCTGCTGTCCAAGTGCGCGCGCTCGTCCTCGACCGATTCCGACACTTTCGTCTTCGCATTTCGCGACTCGGTATTGCTCCTGCACCATCTCCTGGCTGTATACGACATATCTGGCGCGTTCGATTCGCCCGATTCGGCCTCGACGCATCCGTGTGGCCTGGTAGGTCCACCTGGGGTGACTGACTCTTCTAGGTCTTGTTTTCAGTCGTCCTCGGCGACGTGGTGGGTTCGGCTGGTCGGCGGGATGTATATGGTCAATGGGAGGTGGTGTAGACGGCCTAGGTACGTGCGTTGTATCGCGTTTGTGCTCCTCGTACTGACTCGCCTGGTCTTCAGCCAGCGATGTCGTACCGACTCGTTTTGAGTCGTGATTGTAGAAAACTATAGTGTAGTCGCTTGATTAGTAGACTAAATACATACCTGTAGAAAACTATAGTGTAGTCACTAAAGTAAACTACTGTACTCGACGACCGAAATAAGGTCGTGCTTATGTAAGCTACTAAATGTGAAACCCATACAAGATGAGTTTTCAACAGTGATGCGCACTGCTCGTTGCGCCATCCATTCGGCATCGTCTCCCACCCATCTCAACTCCATTGCCATCGCTCTGGCGCTCCCAACCGCCTTCGACGCCTCCCGACACTCCTCGCTCACCTCTATGGCCTCCTGGCCGGTTATCTCGACATTGCGCATTCGTTTCGACGGTGCGCTCGCTCCCGTCGCTCCTGGGGTGTGTCCCATTGTATCCGGCACTGTCGACAACCTTTGTGCGGTCTGGATCGCCTTCAACGACTCTCGATGCCTCCTGCTCGCCCAAACAACCTCCTGGCCCGCTATCTCGACGCAGCGCGTTCATTTCGACGACGCGCTCGTTTCTGACTATCCTAGGGCATTCCTGGATGTCATAGGCACCGCCTGGTATGGCCGTTTCGGCGCCCGGCTCCTCTGGCTCCTCTTGAGGTCTATCTTGTGAGTTCTGCCGATCTTTTCTCTTCGAGCATTTGCGCTCGCATTCTGACTCCTTCCGCGGGTTCTTCGGGCTCTTCCAGACGTCCTCGACGGTCTCTGACGCTGGCGACGCGTCCGCGCTGTGTCCCGGGTCGTATGACTCGACTTGAGCTGTCTGAGGTGAGTTTTCGTTCTCATCCTGCTCTGAGCATTCGCGCTCGTTTTCTGACGCGTTTCTAGCCTTCTTCGGCACGTTCCTGGCGTCCTCGACGTGTCCTGGCACCCCCAACGCGTCCGTTTCATCTGTGGTAAGTCCGGCTCCGCAGCTCGAACCTTTTCCACTCTCCCCCTCGAGCTCGACGCTCTGGGGTTCTGTTTGTCGTCGCGCAGGCTTGTCGGGTGGTATGGGTGGTGATGGTGGGTCTGTGGGGGTCCTAGGTATGTCTTCTTCGTCCTGCTGTGGTGCGCTGATGGGTTTTGTCGACAGCCGTCGTCGATCGTGACCGCACGCTCGCGCTCGAGGCGTTTCGATGCGTCTCGACTCGGACCCTCTCCCACTCGTCCTGCGCTTCCTGTGGCGCTTCCTCTGCGACCCCTCTCGACACTTTCGTATCGGCGCTTTCGTCTGCCACTCCCGCCTCATCGACTTCTTCGACACTGGTCGCCTCGGGTTCCTGGGTCATGACTGACTTGCGATGGGCTTCCACGCCCTCGTCGTCGTCATCTTTGACCTCCCAACTCTCCGACTGGACCCTCGACTCGCCTCCTCGCCCTTTTGTACCCTTGCGCTGGTCTGGGGGCTCTGTGGGCCCAACTGGACGACATTTTTCATCGTCCGTCGTGTCCGCAGGGTCTTCAGACAGTGGCGGTAAGTTTCTCGTGTCTGCGTCTTCGCCTGGGTGGCCGCGTGGTGCGCTCTGTGTGCTCGCGCTGGTCGCTGTAGTGGGATGGTGGAGGTGCGTGCCATGGCTTCTCTGAACTCCTGGTTTCGCAGTGTTGGGCCATTCTCGTGGCTCCGCATTGCCGCCGCCGCCCTCTCGTGTTCCCCTGCACCGTCTCCGTGCTCCACACCGCTGCGCTCGCACGCCATCTCTCGCGCCCGCATTTGCGTCACGTCTTGGGGGTGCGTGCGTGCTCGCCAGTGTTGTGGGCTCGGCACGTATTGCGTAGGTGTTCACGGCGTCGGTGGCCACGTTGGCAGCTCGCCGACTCGCCGACTTGGTGTGGTCGACTCTGTTGTCCCCACCTGCACCTGTCCTCCCATCCTCGTCGACTCCTTCCCCAGCTCGATGCCTCGCTCCGTCTTCGGGCGGCGTGTCTGGTGGGTCGCGTGAACCGTCCGCTGGCACTATTGGCTCAGCGCATTTGCGGTGGGTCGTGGTGGTGTCAGCGGTCTCTTCATGGACCTGTCGACATGCCGTTTGGTGTTCGTGAGGCTGCATTGTGGCTGCGCGAGGGACTTCCGAGTCGCGCGCCTTACTAGTACTGGTGGCCTCTCCGAGTGCCTGGAGCTGTTTTCCCATGCATAATTGCCATCGGGTGAGGCATTGCCGCTCGTAAATGCTGG